>VXBN01012032.1:638125-673235 GCA_013397395.1 Sinosuthora webbiana | reverse complement strand
GCGAGAGCCGCGCGCCAGCGCCGCCATCTTGGCTGAGGGCAGCGCTGAGGGCAGCGCCCGCCCGCTGCCGCCGGGATGTGCCCGGAGCCTTCGGGGTGTGCCCAGACCCTCTTCATGGACCCCCCGGGGTGTGCCCAAACCCTCTTCAGGGTGCCACCGGGATGTGCCCAGACCTCCTGCCCGGAGCCCCCGGGATGTGCCCAGACCTCCTGCCCGGAGCCCCCGGGATGTGCCCCGAGCCCCTGGGATGTGCCCAGACCTCCTGCCCGGAGCCCCCGGGATGCACTCAGATCCTCTGCCCGGCTCCCCCGGGAGCCCCCTCATGCTCCGCTCCATCCTGCTGCAGTCCCACTATCTCCCCGTGTCTTTTCCCCTCCCAGCACCGGCGTTTGCCAAGCCCTCGGGGAATATTNATGAAAAAAACCCCCCCCTTTTTTTTTTTTTTTTTTTTTTTTTTTTCCTCAAGGCGTGCGGCCATCAGCTGCGCCGTCTGGATGGGCAGCAGGTTGACAGCATCATCCTCCCCCCGAGAAGGAAGCTGGAGGCGCATATATCACTTTATATACCACTTTAACACTTGTCACACTTCCCACAGCTCGTAACACCTGTTCGGCCCGTTTGCCGTGTGTTTTGGATTCCAAGCACGGTGCTGTGTCTCGTGGGTGCCCAGCCCGGGGAACTGCTGGAATTGCTGTTCGCTCCTGCCAGGAGTGTTGGTGTCTCACAGCCCCAAGGGCAGCAGCTTCCCAGGGGTTTGTCCCAACCCCAAACCTCGAATTGCCGAAAAATTCCCCTCAGGAGCCTCGGAATGTACAGGTTTTAATTGTTGGTGATCTGGTATCGAGCCTGAGAATTGACAGCTTTTAATTACACCATAATCAGAATGCCAGACTGATTTGCGTTGGAAAGGACATAAAAGGTCGCCCAGTTCCAATCCCTGCCATGGGCTGGGACACCTTCCACGGGTGTTATTCCATATTCTATAATTTCTACCGCTCGTACAAACCCACACAGCCTCAGATCAAGGGAAGAAGACACACACGGGCTCTAATTCCCCGTAATTCCCGGTTCGAAGCAGCACAGGCTCCTCCTCTGCAATTAGTGGGGGCAGCGCTCGTTAATTAAGGCTTTGTGTTTGTGTTCCACGTGATCCAAAGTCGTTTTTCCCCCGTAGCTTCTCCTGGGGTTTGCAGAAGGATGAGGACGGTTTATAACAAGTTTAATAATAAACGGGGTGGGCATCACTTAGGGGACTTTGCAGCTCTGCACAAAATGTACCTGTGGAACAGCAGTGCTGCTTCCTCCTCTTCCCAAAGGAAAGTGCAAAAACACAAGGCAAAAATTTAAAAAATGAGGGGAAAATAAGGATGTGGAGATGAGGAGAGCTGGAGGAACAGCTGCTTGCTCAGGCAGGCACTGCCACCCTCACAGCTTCTCCCAAAACTTGTGCCACAGGGATGTTTGAGCAGGAATCTCAGGGAATAAAGAGAGCTGACTTCTTCCAGGGAGCTTTTCCCAAGTCATAGATGGGTTGTGCCCATCTTCTGTCTGAAATCTGCATTTTCTTGGGCCTGAGGAGATGAGGAGGTGTCAGAAGAAAATAAACAGAGAACGAGGCCACAGTGTGAAGCTTCGAAAATGCACTTTGAGTACATTTGAAGAAGCTGAATGCATAAACACCCACCCAGATCAGAGGTGAATTGGATTTAAAAGGGGCTATTCCACCTTGGCTCAAAAAAGGGAGGGAAGGCAGAACTGGCACAGGGCAGGGAGTGTCCTGCACAAGGCCACCAAGGCAATGTCCCACCATGACTGAACTGCTGAGTACAGCCCACGGCATCTTCAGGATACCCATTTTTGCTGTCATTTGAAGTCGTATTTATTCCAGAATTTCCCCTGTGCTACAGGTACCTGTAACTCCTTTGATCTTGCTCTGAGTTCCTTACATTGACATTGATTCTGCCATTCACACTCACTCTGGACAAGCTTTGTACCGACAGAAAAGTGATTTTCTAAATTTATTTTGCAAATTGCAGATCAGTTTGAAGTTCCTCAGCTTGCAGGAACAAGCGAGCTAAATTGCAGGTCTGGTCTGTTCCCCACCAAGCAATTCCTGTAATCTCACTTTTATTACTCACTCCCCACTTAGGAAGTGTTTAAGAGGCAGATAAAATCCAACACAATAAATCCCTATCAACAAAACAGCGAAATCTTGTGTGATGCGGATGAAAATGACATTTTCGGGGGGGAGATGTTTGAGAAAAGAACAATTTCTTGTGCTATTTTTACTGCGAGAAGGGTGGGAGGGGGCATTACCAGACACCCACACCGAGTGCCAGAGGGGCTGTTGCAGAGCTTTGTCTACAAGTGTCATCAAGAGAATGCTGCCAAAAATACCCTGAGATGATGAGTTTAGATACAATCCCACCCCCGGCGCCTGCCCAAACACTGGCTCCTGTCATTTGGGAAGCAGAGAATGGAATGTGCAGGGGGTGCCAAAGCCAGCTGAAACACCAGCAGGAATGTGGCCTTTGGAGTTTGTTTTCCTCACTTGAGTGATAGTCAAGAAAGAGCTGTCTCAAAAAGAGCCTCGGGGAGAACAGATCCTGCCTGTATTTTAGAATTTTGACTGTCACAAATAGATAGTGAAGTATCTTCCCGGAGAGGAGAAATACACAAGGAGCTTAATCCAGCGAATATGAGGCTGCTGAGAGGAATGAAAGCAGAGCTGGCCAGGGGCTCCTGTAGGCTTTAACCCTTGGCACTGCCCTTATCCCCAAGGGATTTTTAAGTGAGTTTTGCTCTCCTGAGGTGTGTCAGGGTCCCTGTGTGAGGAGTTTCACATCCCTGTGTAAGCTGGGCTAGGGAAGGTGTCCCTGCCATGGATGAGCTTTAAGGTCCCTCCCAACCCAACCACCCTGGGATCCTGGGCTTGTAATTACTGTCTGTGCTGAGAGACCTGGAATTATGCAACTGGAGGTTTTGAAAGTAGCTCATGGAAAATAATCTGTGCTGTTTCTTCCACCTTTTCCTGCTGGCATCCCTTGGACAGTGAGTGATGCTGTTAGTGCCATGACTCTGGGGCAGCGCAGTGGTTGCTGGTGTTGTACTTCCATGCCATGGGATATCCAGGGATGTGCTGGATCCCTGGTGTTGCTCAGGGAGTCCAACAGGTGCTGCCTCTGAGCTGATCCTGCTGCAGTAACACAACATTCCAGCCCCTGCTCTCCCTTCCAAAGGTTTTACACCAGGCGGGGGCTGTGATTGCAGCAGCCCCGAGCACTCAGCATGCAGGGCCCGTCCCTCTCCTCCTCTCAGTTCCCTACAATCAGGTGGAGCAATCAGGTGTCCTGGGTATTTTTAGCCTCCCTGGTTGTGTTGTTTGGCCTTGGATTAATGACCTGCTCCCCACACTGTGCTGGGGCTCTGGGACAGGCTCCCACCCTGCTCCCAGGCAGGAGATGTCATTAATTAAAGCGTCACTTGCAGAGCTGGAAAATCACTGAGGAGATGTGAGGGAAGCAAAAGTTTGGTAGAGTTGGGTTTTTTTTTCCCTTCAGAGTTGCTGTGGCTGGGTGGCTTTAATGGAGAGAAGATAAAATGTCATCTTAGTGGGTGTGATGGAATCACCTGATACTTGTGTCCACTTCCAGCAGAGCCCAGGAAGGGAAGTGAAGAACACAGGGTTTCACTGTCACTCTGGGGGCTGGACTGGATGTATGAACAAACAGCTCACACAAGGAACTTCCTTCTCTGTTCCAGTGAACAGCCAGGAGCAGGTTGCGATGATCCTCAGTTTCAAAATTATTCTACAAGGTTCTTCTTGTTTATTGCCTTGCAATTTGAGCTGCACTTCTTGTCTTTAACAGGCTGATAATTCAAGGGTGTGGTTTGTATCCCTGAATGGGAACAGCCTCCTGAGCATCCCAAGGCACACTCACAGAAATTCTCCTTGCTGTCTAAACCTGAGCAAACAGATGTCAGTCTGCCTTTCCCAGCGAGACAGCTGAGCACTCCCTGGCTTGAACATTCATGGATTGGGAGCGGCAGGGAGGGCTGAGCAAGGCCAGAGCAGATGTGTTTGCAGCTCCAGACAAATGTCTGCAGCTCAGGCAGTGCAGCGTGTCTGTCACTGCTGCACAGCACAGCCCAGCAGTCTCCAGCCCCTCCAGATCCCCCAGGACACAGAGCTGCTCTCCTCACCCCGCTGCCAAGTGCCAAAGTTGTCTCCTGGAACTCTTTCTTAGCAGCTCCCATTGCACACTGAGCTCCCAGCTGGATTTATGCCCTGCATGGATGAATGAGCCAACGACAGAGCTGGGAATTATTGTCTTCCCCTTGGCACTGTGCTGAATTTGGTGTCTTCTGTCTCAAAAAACCCCCAGATCTTGTTGAACCAGCTCTAGAGCAGAGCAGGTGCCCTGTAAGGGTCTGATCTTCCTCCAGTGCAAGACCTGATCTCCAAACTCAAATGATCCAGTGCATTCCCGAGACTGAATGGAATTTCCTCTGCAATCCAAACATGTTCCAGGGTCTTAAACTCTTTGTTCCAGCACACAAAGCTCTGACCCAGTCAAGCTTGTTAGCAGTGGCAAATTTATTCCTAACTGCTTTTCTTTGATGCAATGGAGTTGTTCTTTTTTTTCGAGACAGGCATCAATCCCTAGTGACAAAGGGTGGATTATCTGCCTCTCAGCAAGACATCGAAACCTATCCCAGGGAATTCGGATGTGGGCTTGGGAGAGCTGTGGAAAACATGCCAAGAACTGCGTCATCCAGGAAGGAGAGCAGTGATGGGACTGAAATACAACATGGTTTTAGGATGTTCGTGGCATCTGCAGAGCTGAGCTGGTGTTTGGCGAGCGTCAGAGAGGGCTGGAATTCAGGATTGGAGCCAGACTCCAGCTTTACTTGGCTGCAGACAGAATCTCCTCCAGGCTTTTCCCCTGTCATCCTTAGGAAATTGTTTTTTCCCCTTTGTAATGAAGCTCAGATTTCAGGATCTCTGCATGTCTCTGTGTGCAGGGTATTTCAGCGAGAAAATTGGCTCGACCTTTTCCTCAGGCCCAGCTTTCATTCCTAGGTAAACAGAGGGGCTTTTGGGCAGAGCTTCTTGTTAGGCAGCAAATTAAGGAGAGGTCTCCCTGGGGCTTGCAGGGGGAAAAATACTTCAGGATTCAGGATGCTGTCTCTCCAGGAGCCTCCTTCTCTATGTTGTGCCAGTCTGTGGGTTTGACTCTCTTGTTTAATTACAGTTCTAATCATCTTACTCATGCTTCATTTCCCACTATAAATAAAAGGAATTTTAGGCCGCATTTCCCTTTTTTCTTCCAAGTGGTTGAGTAAATTTGGCCCTTTTTGAGAAGTGACGGATTATTTTGTTGTGAAATTGTGCTCACCCGGCGCACATGGCTGGGCTGAGTCAGCCTAGGGTCAGAGGGGCACCCAGGGGGACAGAGGGACAAGTGCAGGGTGTTTGTCACCAGCAGCGTGCGGAGGGCTCAGGCTCCGAGCGAAAAAGGACTGGAGGTGACTTTGTCCTTCCCCAGTAAAACCAAACACACTCTGGAGAAACCTTTGCTGGCTTTATCCACGGGGACAATGGCAGCTTCAGGGGAAGGCAAACGGAGTGTGAGTGTTTTTCCTGCTGTTTCCAAGATCAGCCCACTCATCCCTGCCCCCGAGGGCTTCCCTGATCTTTCCAGAGTCAGCTGCCCTGAGCCATGGCTGCCTGTTCCAGAGGGGCAGAGTGCTTTGTTAGGTTCCATCCCAGAACTTCTGCTCACTGCTGACAGGGCCAATTAATGGAAGTGTAATAATTACCCACATTGAAGTCTGGGAAATGCATGAGCAAGGAAAGTTGTCACAAGATGAGCTGTGCCCTAAAGCTGACATCCCCCTCGGGAAATCCATTATTGCCTTGGGTGTGAACAATTCCTGACCCTCCTTGTGCTCTCCTGTTACACCTTTATTTTCTAACATGCAAATTTGTAGATTGCATTGATTGCTTTTGGCTGTGAGAATCAAACCAAAGCGATTTAAAGACAGAGAGGAAGAATATCAAGCCTTAAACAGCCAGCCCAGCCATCCATCAGTGTGTCCCAGGGCCAGTTTAATGTGCCCCAGTGGGAGGCTGAGCTGCCACCCCCTCTCCAAGGCCATCAGCTGGGACAGCAGTGGCTTCACCAAGAACCAAGATTTGATTTCAGTTTGGGAGTCAATAAACAAAGAAAAAAAACTTGGCTGGGGAGCTTGTGACAAGGAGTGATTTCTCTCAGTCCCTGTGTGACTCAAACCCCATCCCTCACCACCAGAGCAGGAGCAAAGTGCCCTGGGGAACAGGGAGGATGTTCTGCCATGTCCCCTCGGTTAGAAGTTATTTTTTGGGGTTTATGAGGATCTTATGAGGAGTTTCCTTTCTGAAATCACCTCTCCTGTGCCATGGCCAAGGAGAGATGTGCACAGAGCATCAGCTCCCTGATCCTGGCGCAGCCACATCTCCAAAGGCTGCTGGAGCTCTTTTGGGAGGTCTCGAGGTGGGGTCAGTCCCTTGTCCCTGTAACAACTGACAGCACTAGGGGAAACGCCCTCAGGTTGTACCAGGGGAGGTTTAGATGGGGTATTGAGGAAAATTCCTTCCTGGAAAGGGCTGTCCAGCTCTGGCACAGCTGCCCAGGGCAGTGGTGGAGTGCCCATCCCTGGAGGATTTGAAAGCCGAGTGGATGTGGCACTTGGGGACCTGGCAGTGCTGGGGGATGTTGGACTCGATGTTCTCAGAGAGTTTTTCCAACCTGAATAATTCTGTGACTCTTTAAGTTCAGTTTCAGCTCCTGAGCTGAGGAGCAGCTGGCAGAGCCCAGGTGTGCCACAGCTGCTGGTGGTGCCAGAATGCCACCAGTGCTCCCAGAGTGTGCTCAGAGCTCTCTGTGCCAGGGCAGGAACCGCTCACACAGCTCTGCAGACTCACCCCCGCCCTAAAGTGCCAGGGCTCCACAGTGCCTGACCCAGCATCATCAACCCTTCCTGGCAACATCCTCCTGTGGGGACAGTGCCAATCACTGTGGTGACACTTCTGCAGCTGGGAAATGTCAGCCTGCTGAGACTCAGACTAATTCCTGAATCACATCTGCCTCCCCCGAGCACATGAAGGCTGCCTCGTTAGTCTGTCTCTGCCATTGCTCCCTGTCCCTGTCCCTGTCCCTGTCCCCCAGCCTTTCACTGCTGCAGGTGATTCCTGCCTGACGCTCCAGCAGAGCTCAGGGATTTGTTACAGCACCAAAGGGGAGCTCTGTAAAATAAACTGAGAAATAAAATCTCACCCCAGAGTTCCAGCTCCATTATGTGCCAGTAAATCCCCATCCCAGCAGATACGGACTCACCCTGTGGATATTTCTCTATGCTCAGCCCACACTTTGATAATTAAAGATCTGCAGAGCAAACACTGCCCTTCATGTCAAATGTTCAACCTTGCCACTGTCAGGGGATGTTTCAGTGGGAACAGGATCTGAAAATGAGGGGATTTCACTTCTGGGTTTGCAGTTGAAGTTCCTGTCATCCACATGTTGATGTCAGGCAAGGCAAAACAAGCTCCAGCCTGGTATTTTCTGGCCTTGGTCTTTCTAGAGGCCTGGTAGGAGAAAAAGGGAGTAAATTTGCCACTGCTGGGACAGGTGAAAATACATGAACAGAGAAGAACGAGTTATTTTTATCTTCTCTGTCAAAGAAACGAAAGATTTTAGGCCAAACCTTCAGCTGATGATGAATCAAGTTGAAAAGTTTTATTTCAGGTGAGGAACTTCCCTTCCAATTTTCCCTTTGCTTGGAAACAGGGGCTTGTTCTGGGCTCGGCAGTGCTGGGGGAACAGTCAGACTCCATGGTCTGGGAGGGCTTTCCCAGCCTCAGTAATTCCATGGTTCTGAGAAAGCCTTACAAGGCTCTTGGTGTGGGGTAAGAATACAGGGAGTTCCTTTACAAGCTCTGCACTCTGAGAATACCTGGGGGTGGATCATTTCCCAACACCTTGGAGCATGGATCCAGATGGAAAATGGGGCTGGATCTGGCTGTTCCCCTGGAAAACCTCTGTGCCAGTGCTGGGCCTTTGTGTCCAGCTCTGCTGAACTCTGCCAAGGCACAACATCTCCCCTTCCAAGGAGGGAGCTGAAAATACAAGCTGATTTTCTCATCTCTGTGTATTCCCCTGTGCTCAGGAGCACGGGGATCTCTGAAATCTGTGTTTCCCAGTGCCTGGCACCCTCTGGTGTCAGAGGGCTCTCAGGGAGGATTTTATTGCTCAGCCACAAGGGCAGAACTGGGTTCTTTGACTGGAGCTTCTTTTGGCACTGAAGTCACTGCTTGAGCCTGTCCTGGACCCCTCGGGCTTGTGCTGGGTCTTGGCAAGATCCTGGAACCGACCAAGGTCTGATCTCTGCTCGGAGCAGAGCCACCCTGGGCAGGGGGAAATCAGAGACAAGTCCCAGTGAAAGTGCAGATTTCAATTCCTGGAGTGTTCCCTGATGGGATTCAGGGATCTGAGTTAACTTAACCCCTCAGGTGGCTGGAGAGGGAAGGGCCACAGCCCTGAATGTGGGATAGACTTCAAAGGCACACTTTAACACTCCTTCTTTTCTGATTATTTTGCTTTATGTCAGAGATCAGTGGGAAGAGGAGAAGGGCTTTGAGCAGGGGAATAAAGTAACATGTGAGAACTGCTCAATGACTTAATCTTTAGGGATTCAGTCCCTTATCTCTGGGCCAGCTGGGGACAATAAAACACTTTCCTTGGCTTTAGACTTAAATTAAAACATCACTTATAGTAATAATGGTCAGGCTGAAAGAGGCTCAGAGGTTGAGCTTTGGCTCTGATCAAGTATCCTGAAATACCAATGAACCTCTCTGAACAGGACAGGAGCTCTGAAGCTCTTGGTTGAACGGGACAGGAAGGACACTTTGGTTTTCCAACGTTTTTTGTTGTTCCCTGGGCATAGGAATGTAATGAAATGTGGCCATTTTGCTTCCTTTTCTACTCAAAATCAATGAGATTTTATTTTAATGGCCATGGAGCAAAAATTAAAATACAGTAAAAAAACCAAGTGAACTGAACTTTTATAAGGTGAACTAAAAAACTAAACCAAAACAAAAACAAACAAACAAAAACAGTAAAAACACCAAGTGAACGAAACTTTTCTCAAAATATTTTTGGGCACAGTCTGGTGAACTGTCGGTCTTAAATATTTCCCTTTGCCTAAATTCCGTGTGCTGAGTTTTACTGGAGATGCCAGAGCTTGTGGTCCAGTACCTTGTCAGGACATTTTAGATCACCAGATCCAAACTCATCCCTGGTGTAAGTTTGAGGGGAAAAAGGATGAGATTTGGAAAAGCTTCCATCAGGAAAAGCTCTGATGATGCCTGTGGTATCCCAGCGTTTGCAGCCTGTTGACTCCTGCTTTTATTCCAGCCCGGGTGGTGGGACTGGAATGTGAAACCACATCCACATTCCCAGGGTTTGCCCGGGTTTTGTTTTGGGAGAAATCAGCATAAACAGCCTGGAGGGGGGCGGGCTGCAGCCTCCTCAAGCCCAGTTTCATGGTTTCATCCCCACTGGTCATTGCACATTGAGTGTTTTATTCAGAACTGCTCTTTGCTGCTTTGTGCATTCTCTGTGTCTCTCTTGCAGCTCTGGGGTCCCAAATCTCCATCTGTGGCACCACCTTGCTCCTTGTTTCAAAAGAAAAGCCATTTAGCAAAGCTTCTCCATTATCCCATCTTCTTTTCTGAACACAACCGTGGAGGATGTGTTCCTGCATGAAATTAGCTGGTAATTTTCTTGTCTTGATTTTCGGTGTTTCAAGTGTTCTTAGGAGCAGCCCTGCCAGACTTCCAACATATTGTTATGGTTATCACCTTGATAAATATAACCCAGTTCTGTCTCTTCCCCCTTCTCTCTGAGTCTTCCCTGCTGACGTTTTCCTCTCAAGCAGAAGTTTCTTTTCTTTATTTCCAGCATCTCCACAGCCTTTTCCTCAACCAGTTTCCAAAATCTTCATGATTGCTCTTCACCTTTTGCTCTGAGGATGCTCGTTGCGGTTCCCTGCCAGCCCACAGAAAGCCTCCAGCTTGTTAAAGCTTCAGTGAAATCGGGTTTTTCTGCACTTTCCACTACCCTGACTGAGAGAAGGTGCCTGTAACTACTCCCAGCTCCTCCTCCAAGGCATCTCTGCTGTGCTGGCAGCTGCAGCTCACACTGAGCTGATCCACAGCCCCACCGCTCCATCAAACAGCTCCTCACAGGAAATCATTGCTGGGTTATTGTCCAGCACCTTGCCTGGAGGGGGGCTCTGACAGGGAATGCACACACAGAAATACAAATTCATTTGCTCTTCCCCAGCCTGACAGCCCCAGCCAGGCTCTGGAGAGTCCCAGTGCTGCAGAGAGCTGGAGTTCAGCACAATCTGTGGTGCCAGGCACTGCTTCTTTCTGCTGGAGAGAACCAAACCGTTCCTGTGTGTGACACACAAATCCTGGGGTGACACAGCCTCAGGGAAATGTATTCCCCGTTTCTTGGGAAAGGATCCCCATTTTGGGAAGAAGGAGCCTCAGTGGATGTGCTGCTGGCACTGGGAAATGCCCAGGGAGGCACAGATGTGGTTCAAGGCTGTCACTGAGAGGGGAAGACAGACAGATGTGTTTGGGAAACATCCCAAAAGATGCTGGGACACATTCCAGCTTGGTCCCAGCAAGGAGCTGGGCTGCCACAGAAGGGGGGGCAGAACTGGGACAGGCAGTTGGGCTGAGGGATGGGAACTGTGTAGGCAGGAGGGCCACAAAGCCTCCATGAACTCCAGCTTCACTTGGATATCCCAGCTCTGGTTCTCCCTGGAGGCAGAATCTGGACAGAGACACTCCAGGAGCTGAGCTCAGACGCCAGGCCAAGCTTTTACCATCAGCAGCCCTCAGAGATCTGCACCCCTCTGCCCCCCTCAGAAGGACATTTCACTGTCAGGCACTTGGGGGAAGATAAACCTAAAAATGAAACTCTTCCCCCAGATTTTGTAGCATTTGTACAGTGCCAAGGCTGCTGGGGTCCTGCTCCCTTCCCCTCAGGCACCAGGGAATAATTGCTGCATATATTAGGCAGAAATTTAAAAATATGAGCAAGATCCACCTATTCTGAGCTCAGCTAAGCCCCAGATAATTGACAACACCTTTCTTGCTCTACAGGCAACAGGCATTCCAAGGGTTTTTGCTATTTCAGGCATCATCTCTTCCCACAACAAAGGAACCTGGGCGGCAGAAAGTGCAAAACCTGAGAAAGGACGGCTGTTTAAAACATCTCTTAGCAACCCAGAGAGACCCCAAAGTCCCTGCTACAGCAGAGCACTGGTGCCAGTGCTTGTGGGATTTCTGCTTTCCTCGGATGCTGATGAGGAATTTATAAGCAGATGCAGGCAACTTGACAGCCCTTATCTTTTTACCTGGCCCATTCTTATTCAGATAATTGTCTAATCCTTATTTGAAACTCCCCAAGCTCCTCGCCTCAATAATTGAAGCTTTAGTCGTGCTCTGGGGTTTGAAGAGCGCAGCATCCCCTGCAAGAAAAATCCAGAGGATGTTCCTCTGTGGCTGGAATTCAGTCTGCTCCAAGCAGGGCTGTGGGTCAGCTGAAAACAGGAGAGATTTCAGCATTCACGGGCAAGGAGGGCACGCAGGGGGGCAAATGTGTCAGAGCTCCAGAGGGCATCTAAAATGCTGATGGAATTGCAGAGCTGGAGCCTGAAGGACACCCAGTCCTCACCACTCCTTCCCTCACATAAAGAATGTCCCGTTTTCCACAGCAGGGAGTGCTCCTCACTTTTCACTGTTCCATGGAGAAAATGGCCTTGAGGTTTACTGAGGGGAGTGAGGGCTGTGCTCAGTCTTGTTCTCCAGAGGTTAATTCCAGATGTGGGGCGGTCACGGAGTGCTCCGCAAACATTTCCCACTCTGCTCAGGTGGAATCTGCTCTGACAGGCAGAGCCTCCTTCAGATCCCAAAAGGCAAGGGCAGAACACATTACAGTGAGCAGAGAGGAAAATGGGGGAAATCTGCCACAGCTCCCATCAAAGAAGGTTTTCTCTGAATCTCCTCCCCACTCAGGTGAGCAGGGATAACCACCCAGGAAGTTTAACCAAGTCGTATTTTAAAGTCAAATAATTTAAAATCCCTTGCTAAGGGCTTCTGAAAACATTCCAGAGTGAAATGCTCTGCGTTTCCTGGCTGTCTCCACAACAGACACTATCCCAGGCTGCTCCAAGGCCTGTCCAACCTGGTCCCATCACCTCTCTTGGGCCAGAGAGGTGTTTAAAGCACCTGAGCCCCTGGAGAGAAGGATCCTGGAAGGAAAGGGAAGGGCTGGAAATTTGTTTACTGAACCTCAGTCTGAGGTGAATTGTAGCTCTCTCAGGAGGCTTCAGCCACATAATTGCAAATAGTTATTTTAGCTGAAGTTCATAACTCTGAGTTGCAGTGATTAAACTGAAATTCCCATCCCAGACCTGCAGGAAGACAAGTCCTAATAACAACTGTTAAATCTCAATATTGCATTCAGTCACCTCAGTAATCCGTTTAAAAAAGCAAACATCTGCAATCCCATTATCAAGCAGCCCAGGGGCTGAGACCTTCCAAGTGGATATGTTGGGAAAGAGAGAAATTTCCCTTAAAAAGGAAGCTTATCTCATCAGGATGAAAAATCTCAAGCCAGGAAGGCAAAATGCGCTGTGAAACACAACCACAACCTTTTTTTGTCTCTCAGTGTCTGAGTAATTAAAATTCCCCCTCTGAAAGGCAGGTCCAGGCCATCTTTTAAAACAACAGCTTCAGGTTTATCACGGGGAGTGTAGAATTGTTCCTTCGTGCCAAGCACAGCTCATACAACAAACAGCCTCACATTCTATGGGGACGCCGGTAAATAAATAAAACTAATTCCTACCACCAACACAACTCCCAATATCTCACTGTGATAACAATGCTCTGGAGCATTTCATCCCTGCACAACCCTCATCCATCCCAGGGAGCCAGGGCAGGTTTTCTCCTTTCATGAACCAGGAGAGGGGAACCAAATGTTGAGGCTGATCTTGCTGAGCGTTTTCGGGTGGCTGAGCAGAACCCTGGCTACGTTATGATACATCCATAAAACAATCCAGCAACTCGGTTTCACACAGCTCACAGCACTGCTGGTGCTTCAGTTTCTCCTGGAAGACAAAGTTTCTTGGGAAGGATGATGAAAAACATCATTACGTTCATTAACTCCACCGTGTCTCTGTAAATTTAAAGGATTGCAGAGACGTGGACAGAGTTAACCAGAACTGCGAAGCACAGTTTTAAGTACTCGATTTTACATCCTCAGTTCTCTGTTGTTTTCCTGTGAAATCCAGAATGAGGGGGCTCTACCTCAAGGAAGCAATTGAAGCCTTAAATGCACATTTGACTGAGTAAATTACCCAGCAACTCCTCTGAGCATCAGCTGGAGACAGGCAGAGATGGAGCTCAGGGAGAAGCACAGCAATGGGTTTTATGTAACAGAATTTACCTCTCTTGGTGAGAAGCAGGATGCTGAAGGCTTTGGAAGCCCTCTGATATCCTTGGTTTCCTTCACATCAAGAAATGCACTGGCTTCAGAAGGGATGCTTCTAATTAAACTGTTGGTAATGTGTTGTAGTTAATAAATCAATGTGGATTCAAGCCTCAGCATTAGAAATTGTATGTGAGAAAATGTGGGGTTGTTTAGATCTGGGGGTTTGCTTCAGCAGGCTGTAGAAGACAGATCAGAACCCATACTGCCTTTCAAACATGGAATTTCTACCCATGGAAAAATGATAAATGGTGGAGAGCTGTCCTGTCAGCAGAGGACAGCGTGAGGAACAGCGTAAATAATATTTTTGTTACTGACTTTCCTTGAAATGGGCAAATTCCCTTCATCTCCCCAGCCCAATCCATAACTCTGCAAATCAGGGCACTGTGGATGTGCTGCTGTTCCAGACCTTGCACTGGACACTAATCTCCTTATGCTCCTGAATTAGCTGCCTTTTTTAGCCCTGGGCAGGCAGGAAGAGCCTGACACAACATCTCTGCTCCTGTATCAATCCTGTCTCAGTGTCCCAAGCACAGGCACCCCCTGAGCCTCATTAAACCAGAATAATGAACATTTTACTGACACTGCACAGGGTTGGTGACCAATGTCCAGCCCAGGCCACCAGCTCTTGTCCTTGGCTGGGCTCAGGGACAGCAAAGCAGATTCTACATGGGAACACCTGAGAATTTCCCTGCCAGGCCTCCCACACCAGGCCATGCCTGTTACACAAGACTTGGATTAAAAATCAGAAATCATTGCAAAAACGTTGGTTAAAGGGCTGGCCAGGGAGTGTTTCAATAACTTCTGTTAAAAACATCACATCCAACTCAGCTCCAGCTCTGCCATAAGAACAGAAAAGCCAAGTAGGTAATTTTTAAATTACTTTTCTGCCATTAGGACAGTGTCTTTTACCCAGAAGATGAACACAGATGGCCCTCAAGACACCTGTAATTCTTTCCCTTCAGTAATAAACATGCAAAATGAATAATGAAGAGGCACCTGAAGCCATTGGAAGCCCTGGCCACAAGCAACACTTGCTGTGACTCCATCATTTTATTTTCCTTTCTAATTAAACGATACTAAAATGTGTTATTTTGTCCTAGTACCACTGGATATATCATTGCAACAAGGGGCCTGGGTGTCACCTGATGAGGTGACCTAGGCCAGGGAGGAATTAGGGGGAAAGTGTTTTAGATGTGGCTGATGAGATTCCAAACGCCAGCACCAGCAGCCGTGCCTGTGGAAAACTCAACAAATCTGGGAATGCCCAGAGGAAACCAGGAAAACACAGCCAATGTCACATGGACATCATCTCCAGAGGAGCAGCTGGACTTGCAACAAGGAGAAAGCTTCCAGGGCATTTTGGGAGAAGACCCCAGGACCCAAATAAACGAAGGATCTAAATTCTTGAATTATTTCCGTGTGTACACCGAGCAGGAAGCGTTCACAGGGATGTGGTGAAAATACCTGCTTTGAACCAAAAAGGGAAGGTGGAGTTGGCATCGCTGAAGAGAGCCAGGAAATTCTGCTTTTGCAGGGTGGGCAGCAGCTGTGCCAGCCCCACTGCCCCGGGGCTTTGGGAGCAAGCCTTGGAGAAGCAGTGGGAGAGGGCTGAGATTTCACTGGATGAGATGAGCCTGGAGAGCTTTCCCAGCTGGGATGATTCTGTGGCTGGGACACAAGCGTGACCCCCACAAACAACCCTGGTGGAAATCAGCATCATCCAGATCTTCCCACGGGCAGATCCCACGGGACCGGCACCGCAGACACAGCCACAGCCAGGAAGGCAGCACTCCATGGAGGTGCCCTCAGCTGGCCCAGCCAGACAAGGAGATTTTGTCAATATTTCCTTTAGTTGGGGAGGGAAGAGAATCAAATAGAAACAACAGCCTCGCTTTTAAGTTTTAATAAAACTCCTGCAGCTCCTGGGACTCTCCCAGCTGAGCTCAAGGTTGCCTTTTCTGGACTTCAGAGTTTGTAGACGCCAGCCTGGCGTTTGGTGCTCCCTGCTGCTGCCAAGGCCCACGGTGACAAGCCCTGCTGTAAGGACAAGCAGTTTTATTGGGGTGGAATGCATTTATCCACCCAGAACTGCTCCTGTTCCATGCTAATGGGGCCACAGCTTCACCGGCTCATCCTGCTCTGTCAGCTTGGGGGCTGAATTATGGTTTTAATATCTCGCTCTCTGCTCTGACTGTGATTTGTTCTTCGTTGTGTTTCTGATCTGTACTTCAGGGTAATCCGTTGTTGGAGACGCTCGGGCTGCTGGTCACAGAGCTCTGCAAACAGAAGAGCTCTTCACAAATTCGAGTGGCTGTGGCTGTACATGATGGGAACGTGTGCAGGATCTGTGAATCTTCCAGAAGGTTTGAGCGCAAATTCCTGACGGAACAGAAATGCGTCTTCACACTTCGTGTTTTAATTAAAACAATCAGCACATTCCAGTGTGTGTTTTCCCCATTTACATCTTTCCATTCAAAATGCAGCTTCATACATTCTTTACAAGCATTTCACTTCAAACATTTAACGAACGACACAGAAAATGCAACATTGAATCAATTCGGCTTCTCTTTAATAAACTCTTCCCAAGGCACTAGGCATATGGATACACCTTCACAGATAAATAAATGTGCAGTGGATCAGAGCCTGGATTATTATTATTCATAACTAAGAGAGCGCTGTGAATGTATTTTGCTTTTCAAAATTCAGGAACAATCCAGCAGAGGCTTTTGAGTTATCACAGGAGTCAGGAGATTTCCTGTGAATGAGGAATTGGAGAGCTCAAGGCCTCAGAGCTGTAAGCATTCCTTGGTTTGAAGAATTTAGAAAGGTAAATAGGTGCAAGAAATAGTAATGGGAAATTCCATTTGATGCAGGACAAAGGCAGAAGGATGTAGAATTACCCTTAATGAAGGGATTAAAGCTTGGCAAAGAGCTCGAACCTGGCAGAACCTTCAGACAACTTTCCCCAGCTGAATCCACCCGTGGATTGTGCAAATCACAGAGGGGGGGGAAAAGTGAAGATCCCTCATCCAATTCTAATCCAGCTCTGGAGAGTGACATTTTTACAAGTTAAAAAGGCAAATAAAATAATTAAAGCTACAAGTTTTGATAGCTCTGCGGCTCAGGTGTAATTTTTGACAGCATTTTTGGTTCTGGTAACCAAAACTGAATTTTACTTTAATAACATTTCACTCATTAGGTCATTAAGATCAGTCCATTTGTTTCCCTTGTTTTTAATTATCTTCTGTGGAGTCATTCTGGTTTTCGACTGGTGTAAACACATCCCAGGCCATGTTATTTAATTTCCTTAAAAATTTTATTTGCCCATTTCTGGTTTCATGAGGACTTTAACTTGCAGGTGTTTAAATCAGCAAGGAAACAAAAAGATCATCTTAGAAGGGAATGGAGTCAACTCAAGCTATATTTTAATTTTATGACTGTTCATTTTCCTACACTGGCAATTCCCAGTCAACAGCTCAGGTGAGAGAACATGACATTTTTAACCACTGAAATCCCATCATTTTGAAGTAACTGTGGGCTTCTGCTTGTTATTGCTTAAGATTCAACAGAGGCTGCATCAGAAATGAGCCTTTGAGGAAACCAAGTCTATTATCCCTGATAGCTGGGGCAATGGCAACCATCGTGAAAGTAAAATTACTGCCATTAAATCAAGAAACTAATTAGAATCAGATCATCAAGTTCCTCCTCTGCTGGAGCCTTGGTCTCCTGGCATGGGATAGGGTGATTTACTCCAGAGTACACACCAGGGCTGAGCTGAGTGTGTCACTTCAGTGCTTTTCCGATACCCCCAGAATTTCATAAACAGCTCCAGAAGGTTCAGTGGCACTTGTGGACATGGATCCGGCCTGGCAGCTCTCAGGGAGGAAGGCTGGGAACGCAGAGATCAGGAAATCTGGCTCATGCCTATGGATGGAGTCAGAGGGAATCAGCCTCTGCTCTCCCTGCAGGGCCCCGAGCAGAGCAGGAGCCTTCAGCTGAGTGTCTCAAACGCAAAAATCCTGGGCTTGATTCCCTCCCTTCTTCCTCCTGGAGAGCCCTCCCCCTCCCAGCCCTGCCAGCAGAGATCAATGTGATATCAGATGGAAGGATCACGAGCACAGCTCTGCTCAAGCATCTCAATCAGGGAGGAGGGATCTCTGTGGTCCCCACAGGGAGACCTTGACTGGCTCTGACAGCGTCTGTGAGGCTCTGCACTCTGAAATCCCCTTCAGCCCACATCTGGGAATCTCCTGGGCATGGCAGCCTTTCACCTGCCTGCCAAACCCACTGCCAGCTTCCTCCTGTCAATCCTCTCCCACTGGGGGTGGTTCAGCCACTCAATTATTTCATAAATCTCCACCAGTGAGCTCAAGGAAACTTGGGAGGAAAAGCACAGGACTTGTGAAGTTCTCATACTGAGGAGGAGAAAGGTGATTCACTCCAAATGATGCCACAAGCAATTAGACAATTTTACATTACCAAAGGTTAATAATGAATGACAAGATGCATCTGTCACAGCAAGAAGTGCCCCAATGAGTATCCAGACTGTCACCGACCTCACAAGAGTCATTTCCTCTTTATGTCTTTGATTTCCCAGCACTCATCCTTATTGTCCCTGCCTTTGGAGAGTAATCAGTGTTTTAAATGTTCTTCAAAATGATATGAGTCAGTACAAATTGTGCTCCCATTTGTACCCTTAATTGGGTTTTAAGGCCATTTTAGGCATCTTCATGCTCCAAAGTCTAATAGGAACTCTTTAAAGCCTGAAATAATTTGGGACCAAATTTGACACCTGAGGGCCATTCTATTAATGGGAGTTGAGAGTTAACAATTTCACAGTTGTTTTGTTTCTAACCAGAGGGAAGGACAAGTTTACTCAGTACCTGCAGCATTACTCAGCACAGAGGCCTGAGGAATGTTCCAGAAAGCACCAAGGAATTTGCCAGGCCCACAAATAAAATCACTATTTAAGATTATAGGGGCTATGTTTATTGAGGAGATCTGCCTCAGATTAGGACACTGGAGTCCTCAAATATCTACACACAAAAGTGGCACAAACTGGTTGCCAAACTTCAAATTAATGTTTATTTTCTGAGTTATCAAACAGTCCCAGAAAATGAAGGGAGAAGTTCTTTCCTAAAAAAATATAATCACTCAAAACAAAGTCACCGGCTCTCCAGAAGGGAAATGCTCAGAGCAACATTGATATTCCTTCCTCCAGGACCATGAGATTTCTCTGAAATGAGCTTAAACTCAGAAGAGATTATAAAAGTTCTCTGAACTACAAAATCAATCCACATTCTCCAGTAGAAATAATATTCCACCAGCAAAGGGCTGGAAAGGAAAACAGAAAATCTCTTGCTGGTGTAACCCACAGCATGTGGAGGGCACTTCAGTACTGCAACAAATTGGCCGAGGAACAAACAAATTCTGTGGTTTTGGGTTAAACACAGAGTCAGGATGAAAAGCTGCAATTTCTAATTTCAAGCATTTGCTGAACTGGCAAAGTAACTCATCAGTTTGAAGCCAATCCTGAAAGAGTCCCAAAAGAGCCAACCTATTACCAAAGCAAACGGATTAATAAGTCCCGTATTGATCTGCCAAGAGCATGGGATGCCTTTGCTGATCCCTTTGGAAGCTCTTCCCACAGCAACGCGCTGGGAATTCAGCAGGATGGGCCACAGGGAAATCATTAAGCCAAAATAATAAAAGAAGAGGAGAAAAAGAAGGAAATCTCAAGCCTTCACTCGATGGGTTTCTGATTCTCCTCTTTCCCACGAATTCATGTCATGTTCAGGCTGTAATATTCCTTGGAAAAACAAGGAAAAACCACTGCTCTCAAATGCCCAGCTATTTAAAGCACCTACAATAGCTCTGCACAATAATTCTGTAAAAAGAACTGATGCAAACCTGCAGACAAGAAACCAAACTGAAACCAGCCCCTCTGGGTGACCCTGGAAGCAGCAGGATCTGAAGATTTTTGCGGGTTGCTGTTGTAAATCAGCACTGATTTATCCAGACACAAAAGATTCAGACTGCTGGGGAAAATGGGATTTACAAATTCAGCGTCCAGTGAGGATCTGAATGTTTCCATACACATGGATATGTATCCCTGTGAAGGGAGATTTAATAACGCTGCCTAATGGGAGTTTATTACATTTTCAGACGTTTTCCCATCGGGTTATTGAAATTCTTGCTGCTGTAAGAAGAGAGGGCTCACGAGGAAATCTGTGGTTTGCAGAAATCGCTCTTTCCCACCTCCTCAGGACAGGGTGAGGAAGGATATTTATCCAGCTGAAAGCAGAAGGAAAATCAGGAAGGCAGAGCATGGCCTTGCTGACTGGAATGCTGTTTCCTCCATCGGCCCCAAAGCAGAATTAACAACGGCTGCCTACAAATATGGATTTATTTTTTTCCCCTGTCTGAAACTCAGTGGACGGGTTCACCACTCATTTGTATGCAGAGCTCTGATGTGCCAGGGACACCTGCCAGTCTCCAGCAACTTTAGGCAAAGATGAAACCATTTTCTAATTAGGCATGGGAGTTAATGGCAGCTGAAATGACCATTTTAAATACAGCAGGCCCTAAACAATGACTTCTCAGGATGCTGCCTGCCCCAGAGCGTTTCCTTTGTAATCTTCTCAGCCTCTCCACTCTCCTGGATGATTTATGGTGTCTGGGGGCTCCTTGGCAGTACTTTCTGTGCTGATAAAGAGGAAAGCCTTGACTGTATCTTAAATTGTCAACAAATGCTTTCAAATTTCCTCAGAGTTCTTGCATTTGTCCTTCGTATTTCCAGAGTTAAAGAAATGCTCCAGCTTGAAACTGCCCTTTCCTACAGAATAATGCCCATGAGCATCTGATTATTGAGCCCCAAGAAGTTTCCCCACAATCAAAGTGTGCTTAATTCCACTGGCCTCACCCCGCAATTCCCAACTGGATTCCCCACCTCGTGGTGACAGCCCAATTAATTCTGCTGCCATCATTAATGAGAGGCTGATTATTTGAGAAGCACGCCTTGCAAGAGTGAGTTTCACGGGCTAAAAGGGACATTACAACTTTAACCAGAAGGAGACATCAAAAAGCGTTTGCCCACAGCAAGGAATTCAACGATTGTGTTTAAATTTAATATAACATGTGATAAAAGAGTTGAGCTGGAGTCAAAGTCTGTCACTGGCTCTCACACAATATTATTTATGGCTCTATATAGGCCCAGCTCCATGACTTTAGCAGGCAGAAACCTTAATGCCTTGTGACACAACTGGGCTGAGCCATCTAATATCACCCACAAATCCCTGAAAAACAAATACTCCTTCAAATAATTATGCTGTTCCAACATATTAACTTCCCAGGCAGTGGTGAAATGTCCTGTTTTAGGGAAGACCACTGAAAAGTCTTGTCTGTATCGTGGGCTTTAAATCAAAAACCTTTAATATTAGGATCACACTCTGCACTGAATAAATGTCAGAGAAATAAACTTGACGGAACAATATATTTTTCATGCTCTAAAATGAATTTTAAAAAGGACCTAGAACAGGAAACTGCAAAGTCTTTAACCTCCAGGGGAAAAAAAAATCAAATACCACCCAGGTCACTAATAATCTAATGTCAACTGTTTCCATAAAAAATGGGCAATGATAAATAATCAAAGCATTTAGTGGGACCTGTGGGGATCTGGGTTATTCTCAGCTATTCTGTGTTATTCTCTGTGCATGTTGATTAGAATTTTAAAGAAAAGGTAATGTTTCCCCATGGTTTATAACCCAGAGCATGAAATCTCTCACTTTATTTTCCAGATCCTTCCAGATCCTGATCTCCCTCAGCCTGGCTGCCACGTTATCTCCTTGAGAAGGAAAACGCCTCAGAGCAGCCCAATGCAAGGCAAACCTCTGGGCTGGAGGGGTTTAGGGCACAAGGCAGGTTGGGCTGATCTAAACTGCACAGAATTCCTTAATTCCATAATTCCACATTCCTGCCTCCCTGAGCTCCTGGCACTGAGCTGACTCCCACCTCCTGCAGTGGGATAATTGCCTTTCCACTCACACGCCCCTCTGATCACTGCTCTCATTTGTATGGGCAGGAAAGGTAAAAAGAAATGTTTATTCCACATAAATTATTTTAATTCCTTGCAGCAAGCTACAAGAAAAGGGCCAGCCCCGAGCAGCCCACTCATCAAACAGCTGAATCTTAAAACTTGAACAATGTGTAGGCAGAGCTGTTTATTCCACTCTGCTTCACACCCCACTGCATCAATGCATTTATTGCTCTCCTGCTTCCATCTCACGCTGGCCAATCCTTCTTCATATTAAATGTAGGGATCAGCACAGAGTTCTCTGTTCCAAGAGACACAAGATCAGCTTTGCTGCACTTCATCAAATGTGAGAGAAGATAAAAATCCCTGTCCTTTGGCCAGGCAGTCCAAACTCAGCATGAGGATAAAATCCCAGCGCAGACAACACACTCTGCATCCCAGGACTGAAGAATCAGCTTTTCTTGCCAAAAAAGACTTCACTGAAACAAAAAAATAAAAGTGCTACTAGCTAACCTGAAATAGCAATTTTAAAGCAAAGATCCTAGGATGCAGAAGAGTTGCCTTTTTCATGGTGTAACCTATGGTAATTGTACCTGAAAATATGGGAACATTTCATGCCCTGGAACACTTTGGGCATCTTATTTCCATGAAAGCGTCACATCCAAGGCCATCTGCATTCATCTCCTTGGGTGTAATACACTGTCCTAAAGGTAAAAAAAATAAATAATTAAAAAAACCCCTGGTGTTTCTCTTGGCTTTTCTGTCCTTATGGCAAAGCAGAGCTGCGGCTGACCCGCAGCACGAGCTGTTTTTAACAGCAGCCGGTTATTTTAGCAGGTCACGGCTCCGGCCAGCCCTTTGGCGGTGTTTCTGCAATGTGTTGTCCTGATCCTGGTCGGGATTAACCAAACGCAGCTCCCTCACACAGCCTTTCCAGCAGAACGCTGGGCACGCTCCAGCTCCTCAGTGTCCCCTTCAAAGGGAGGGGGCTACACCCGGGACTCCATGTGGGGCACGACCGGGACTCGATGTGGGGCACGACCGGGACTCGATGTAGGGCACGACAAGGACTCGATGTAGGGCACGACAAGGACTCGATGTGCGGCACAACACCGATCCTGTAAACCCGGGACTATTTTGGGGCCGGATTTTCCGCCGGAGCCGCGGCCGGCCCGGGCTCCCCGCCCCGCTCCGCCCTCAGCGCCCGGGGCCGCCCCTTCCCTGCCGGGGGAGCCGGGCCGGGGTAAGGAGCGAGTTCCAGAGGCCGAGAGGAGGAAAAAAGCGGCTTTTAGAGCCCGTCCCTGAGGGCCGAGAGGAGGGAGGGAAGGGCAGAGCAGCTCCCGGAGCCCGTGAGGGGCGGACACGGCCCTGGCTGGGGATCAACGGGCTCGGAGCTGCTGGAGCGGGGCCGGGGCGGCCGCGGAGCTGCCCCGGGGCTGGAGCCCTCAGAGCCCCTGGCAGGGCCTAAAGGGGCTCCAGGAGAGCTGGAGAGGGACTGGGGACAAGGGATGGAGGGACAGGACACAGGGAATGGCTTCCACTGCCAGAGGGCAGGGCTGGATGGGATATTGGGCAGGAATTGTTCCCTGGGAGGGCGGGCAGGCCCTGGCACAGGGTGCCCAGAGCAGCTGTGGCTGCCCCTGGATCCCTGGCAGTGCCCAAGGCCAGGCTGGACACTGGGGCTTGGAGCAGCCTGGGACGGTGAAAGGTTTTTTTCCCACTGTCTCATCTAACCATACTCTATTTCCCTTTCAACTCATTCCCCCTTGTGCCATCACTACCTGCTGTTGTAAATACTCTTACCTCATCTTTCCCGTAAGTTCCTTTTAGATGCTACAAAGGGGAAAATTCGCATTTAATTTTTTTTAATGAAGAATTTCATCACTGTAATCGCTGCAGATTTGAAAGGAATGCTGCTCAGATTTCACAGCTAATGTTCAGTGCTAATTGGTACTGCACATTTACCCTGTGCTGCTCTAATCTGTGCTTTGGCTTGATCACAGCTGAGCTGTTGTGTGTTAAATCTGGTGTGATGTGACTGTAACACAACGTGTATCCCACGTTGCTGTGAGTAATCCTGTGAAACTGGCCTTGGTTTTGTTTTGATTTGCAGTGCTGCCCGATGGCCACTGCCCCAGCAGAGAGCTCCGGGAGCCATGGGAAGGGGCTGGGGACGAGCCACAGTCACAGCAGCTCTGCTTTGGACTACTCAGGAGACACCTATTTGTCCTTCAGTGAGGAGGAGGAGGAGAGCGAAGCTCCTGGATCCTGGTGTTCCACAGAGGAGTTGGAGGGGGCAGCTGTGTCAGAGGCCTTGGAAATCTCATCATCACTGGCAGGCCAAAGTCCTGCAGGTATGCTGCGCTCTCCCTGCTTGAGGCCTGTGTTTCACGGCTTCAGAAAGTGCAGTGGGGACTCGAATCAGCAGAAATAGATGTGAAAACTGCATACAGTGTCCTTGCTGTGCAAAGGGCCCACCAGATCCACGCTTCAGACAGCTCCATGGGAAGGGCTTGGCCATGGAAACCACTCCCTAGTAATCTTGTGATGCTGAAATTCTGTTGGCACCTTAAAAAACAATTCTCCAAGCTGCTTTTTACTATGCATGAAAAGTAACTAGGCCATAAACCAATTTTTCCGTGGGCTAGTTCCAGGATTTGGAATACTGGAGAGGGCTGGGTAGGACCTTAAAGCTGCATCAGATGAGGGATGAAGCAGAAGCTGGAATCTGTGGCTCAGGGTTCCTCCTCCCTCAGCAGGGAGAGCTGGCACATTCAAGTGGAGGATTATTTGCCTCCCACTTTGCTTTCCTCACAATGGGTGTTCAAAGATGCCTTTTTTCCCTTGCAGAGGAGGAGTCTGAGGCAGTGGACCCAGCTGTGGAAAGGGCTGCCATAGGAAAATGGATTGATGCCATGGGAAAATGGATTGATCTGAAAAATAAAGACCCTGGGCTTAGGCCAGACAAACCTGTCATCAGAGCTCCTGCTGGTGAGTTGGGTAACTTCAGCAGTGCTTATAATTGTTTCTTTTGGAAGGAGTGTAAATTTGACTTGAATTTTACACACAGGCTATTAAATTAAGACAGCTAATTAACCTGGCTTAAGCAGCCAAGTAATTTAGTACAAAGTTTCTCTTCTAGGCTTTCTTGGAGAGCAGTTTGTCTCCCATATGACACATGGCTGACATTATCCTAGTGATCCATTACCACAAAAACCCGGAAAAGTACATTAAAAATGTCCCCACATTTGACATTTAATTGTTTAATTTAATTGTTTCATTTAATTCAGGCTTTTTTCTCTCCAGCTGTAGAGGTACTGGGAAATTTGGGCATTTTTCCTTCCAAAATAAACATGACTTCAGAATTTATTGTGTGAAATGTTTTTTTCCCACCTTGTTAATCAACAGTATTGATAATTGAATCATTTGTTTGCCCTGTTTTAGTTCCTTTCCCAAGCTGAGGGAGGCAGTAGGGCACCAATTTTGGCAGGAACAATGGAGCAGCTTTACCCAAATGATGCTGGAGTGTAGGGAGGAGGAGGAGGAGGAGAAGGAGGAAGGAGGAAGGAAGGATCCATTTCCACGTACTGGTTATGCAAGGAACTGTGAGAGCAGATGGTGGGATGCAAGCCCTGCTCAAGTCTGTCAAAAAGTGGGTCAGAGGTGCTATTTTTAATTAAGGAAAAAGAGCAAGAAAGCTGTAATTGAGCAAAAAATAACGGGAGCAGACGGGGAATCTTCCTCAATCTGCAGGCTGATGGGAAGTGAGCAAACGTGGAGTTTTGTGGGTCACTGTGAGACTGGTTAACCACGAGATCCTCCTGCCTGGGCTCTTCATGGCATGGGATTTGTGTAGCAGCATCCTCAAAGCACCCCTCCATCCCAAAAAAAGCAGCACCTCAGGTCACTTCCAGGCTGTTGGGAAGTGCAGAGCTCCTTCCCCACCGCGGTGAGTCAGTGCTGGGGGCTCCTGACTCATCCCTGCACTTCTGTGCTCCCGCAGCCCAGGGAAGGCAGCTTGTGTGGAGCAGCTCGTCTGCAGCAGGGAGGCTCCTCCAGGAGAGTCTTCCTAAAATACATCAGAGCCCTGTGACTGATTCCTGGAGGCACTGAAAGGGACCTGAGGAGTTCAGAGGCACTGGATGAATGATGAACCACGGCTGAAGGCTGAGGATGTTTTCCATCTCCACAGGGTTTTCCCTTGAAAGGCGCACTCAGAGGATTTTATTCGTAGAATCACTTGCAGATCCTTGTACCTGTGCACCAGGGAACGCTCTGCCTTTGGCTGAGGGAGAGTCAGAGTGGTCACTGAGGCTGGAGCAGCAAGTTCTGTTCCTTGGTCTTGAGCTGATGGATGCAGAGCTGGTTTGTCTTTGCTTGTCCTGTCACTGGTCCCTGTGGCAGCCTCAGGTACATTGGTTCTTCCAATGGTCCATGTGAAGAGCACAAAATATGGCTCATGCTTTTCTTTGATGTGAATACAGTCCCCAGCCATGAAATCCCCAAATCAATCATAACCAGCCATGCCCTGCATTTTTTATTGCAGAATACCACCATGAAATAAGCACAGCAGCTTCTGTCTTCTGATACTTATTAAATGCTCCCCTTGGACTTAATCCTTCAGCACTTGGTAGCCCCCAAATCTTGCATTGTTTTAGCAGCTTGGAGATGGTTTTTTGAATGCAGCAGATGAGCTCCCCTAGAAGTGGATTGGTGCACAGTGAGTCCCCTCAGAGCACTCAGCTCAGTGAATCGTGTGCACCGAGCACACAGGTACTCTGAGTTAGGGTTTGCTTTATTGCCTCCAGACTTTCCTTCTCATCTTGCAGCGTCATTTTTATTTCTCACGGTTTTCTTTGTGGGCTGAAAGGAGAAAAACACCTCCTGGCCTCAGGAGAAGTGAGAAATTTTCATCAGAGTTGTCTTTGTCCCCTCCACCCCAGAGTGGTAGCACGAGCTGTTATTAGGCGAGTGCATCACAACACCGCTGTAAATTCTCAGTTCCACAGGGATTGCTCCACATTAGTCATCTTTAAAATGTACTCAGGAAACTGCAGTTCTTCAGCTTGGATGGAGCTGAAAATTCAGGTGGGGCTCCTTAACCCCCTGGCTGGTGCTGTGCTCACAAGTTGCCTCTCACTTTTGTAACGTGTCTCCATGAAATGCTTTGCCTGTTTATCTCTCTGCACTGTTACCACTGCACTGTTGCTGTAATTGTTCCCTGGGAGGGTGGGCAGGCCCTGGCACAGGGTGCCCAGAGCAGCTGTGGCTGCCCCTGGATCCCTGGCAGTGCTCAAGGCCAGGCTGGATGGGGCTGGGAGCAGCCTGGGACAGTGGGAGGTGTCCCAGGGTGGCACTGGGCTTTAAGGTCCTTCCAGCCCAGGTGTTTGTGTGACTCTGGGATGATTCATTGTGCTGGAGGAGTTTTACTCATTTTAAATTCCTGTTTGTGATGAACAGCCTGACATTTCAGCCTGTTTTCTCTCGGTTCTGTGTTACCTGCAGGGGTCTTTCTCATGCTCGTTGCTGGTCAGGCTGTCAGCATGTTCATCTGAACTGTAAAATCAATTTAGGTCATTATGAAGATGTTATCTGGAGCTGCAGAGGTAAAACCTTCCTGAAGAGCAGTTATGGATTATTGCCTTTCACAGTTATCTCTTTTGACTTTTTATCTTCTTTAAAATGGAGCATTAGTAGGAAATAATAACAACAAAATGCCAGCCAATTTTCCTATTAAATCAAAGCTAGACATCAAAGGAAAAGGAAACTCATAAAGATTTTCTTCTTTTCCTCCCTCCTCGTGGATTTCAAAAGTCACACTTAAAGCTGGGGTTGTACACAGGCAGCAAACCCTACTGAGGTCACTGAGGTCTGACCCCCTCAGCAGGGTTTGGGATGCAGACATGGGGATCAGCTTACCTGTCCTGGGCTGCTGGAATCACAGCAGCTTCCTGCTGCACTCTGTGGGCCTTCACTTCCTAAATATTCCATGTTTTGTGACCTTCCTGCTGGGTGAGACGGGGCTGGGATTGCTGCTGGTGTCACTTGGGCTGCTCTTGTCACCTGCTCTGCCTTACTGCTCTCCCGTGGAGAGAGGGAACGCTGGATTTGGGAGCAACCAAACATCAGGAAAATGTCCTTGTGCAGCAGCCATTGGCACTGGCAGGCATTCCCTGCACTGACCTGAGGAGAAGGAGCATTCCAGCATGTCTGGATCACACGTGGAAAAGAGGGAATCTGAGAGAGACACGGAATAAACCCAGCCCCCAAAGCAAGAGCTGAGATCCCCTGGGCAGGTGAACCTCCCACACCTGGGGGAAAGCTGAATGTCTAAATACTTCAGTCAAAAGACACACTTTTCTCATCTTTTTGGGGGGGTTTGTCTCAGTAGAATTCTAGTCCTTGACTCCTAATTTCTATTTCTGAAATTGCTGTTAAACAGGAGTTAATACGAAGAAGTAACTCCAGCGCTGAGTCGTGCACTGAGGTTTAAAAATTGCTTTTCCCTTTGCCAGTGTTTCTTCTGGAGGTGCAGATGAGCAGATGGGTGGGTGTGTGGCAGCACAGGATTTGTGCATTATTAGAAGCCAATTCCTAATAAAATTGCACTTGTGGATGTCAGGAGAACCTGAAGTGAGTTACTCAGACTGGTATTAAACTGTCACTAAATGCTCAGTGGACCTTACGTGTTTTACTTCTCCCTTTGAGTACTCAAATGCTTTTGTTCTGGGTTTTTTCCCCCACCTCACAATGGTAACTTTTCAATCTTTTTGTTCATTCTGTGTTCAGCATAAATGAACCTGCCAGGAATATTTTATTAGTGTGATTAAAGCCAGTAGTGGCACATGATTTCCACTTTTTTTTTTTTAACACGATTCTTGTAAGGAAAATCAGCTGATGACTGAAATGGTGGTTTCCACTCAGATATTTATGATGCTCCCTCAGAATTTTTTTGGAATTAAATGTCATTTTAAGGTATTGCTAATTCTTATTTATCTGTCTGGAGATTGTCACCATGTCCTTGCTTTTAATTTTGTTACATCTTCTTCTTAGGAGGATTAAGTTGCACTGTGATGCTCAATTCTGAACTGTGGTAATTTGCACTTAAACATATTTTCCATGATGTCCATGGAGCCACAAAATTCCTGCTCTGCTGAGTTGTAATTATGGATTCCCTTATCCATTGGATTTCTGAGGAGATGCTCGATTTCTTTGCAGAATTCCACAGCTCTGTCTTTTGCACTCAGGGGAATTCAGGGCAAGTTTTATATTCCTGTTGTTCAGTGTTTCGAGGATTTGTGTTGTGAGACTGGAATGCCAAGTGCCTGTCTGGAAATGGAATTTAATCCTGAAAAAAACCCCCAGAATGTGGAGGGGTTGTTTAAATGGTCTAATCCAACCTCCCAGCAGGAATTTGGGGGTGAATCCTTGGAGTTAAACTGGCCACGCTTTGGAGTCATCACCTGCCTGACTTTGGGGGAGTTCTGGGCATGGAAACCTGGAGAGTTGTGGTGTGTCCACCTCACCCAGCCCTGTCCTGTGCTGATGTCCATGAAATACTGCACTGCCTGTGCTCTGAGCCTCTGGAAAATCCCCCCCAAAGCCCTGAGTGAAGTTGGAAATCCATCCTAACCTGCCCAGCTGAAGTCTAATATCCATTTTACTTATTTTCACATGCCACTGGGAAGGATAGGAGAAGCTGAAAGAGGGAATGATAGTTTTTAAAATAAGATCTTATAAAGAATTTAGGCAATGATTGTTGAAGCTTTAGAGGAAAAGTGTTTTCTAATTACATTTCCTCCAAAAAAAAAATTGCCTTTCTGTAGTTTGTGGAATTTATTGGAGTTTCTGGAATTTATTATTCCAGAGTGACTTCAGTGGACACTGCCTCTAATTTTTCTTACAAATTGCTCCTTAGAGTTATTGATGAAGGGCTCTCTTGAAATATTAATTAATTTGGGTTTAGCAAGCTGTAGTTTCAGGTAGTGAGATGCTAAATCTGTATTATTGACAGCCAGTTTATTTAATGTCATAGTGTTTAACTGCTTGCTTTGCTAATCTGTTTATCCTGTGCCATTAACCTTTTGTCTTTTTATTTCCTCCCATCCTTGGAGCCCGTTTTGGAGCCATTTATTGTACAAGTTCCCACAGCTCCCATCCACATTTGTGTTTAAATTCTGATTTTGGAGCCTGTTTTAGGACCATTTATTGTACAAGTTCCTACAGTTCCCATCCACATTTGTGTTTAAATTCTGATTTTGGAGCCCGTTTTGGAGCCATTTATTGTGCAGGTTCCTACAGCTCCCATCCACATTTGTGTTTAAATTCTGATTTTGGAGCCTGTTTTAGGACCATTTATTGTACAAGTTCCTACAGCTCCCATCCACATTTGTGTTTAGATTCTGCTCTGCTGTTGGCCTGGCCCTGGGTTTGGGTTTTCCTTGGGTAACACAAGGTCACACAGATAAAGAGCAGCAATTCCCCTTTCCCTGGCACAGCCATTGATGCTCTTGTCCTGTTGATTTCTGGCTGGCAGGAGTTGCTGGGTTATCCCGTGGAGAACTGGATGCTCTCAGGACTTTCTGCAGTAGGAGGATCAGTGGGATGCAGCAGGAGCAGGCAGAGAAGTGCAGGAAGCTGCAGTGGGGAGTCCCAGCAAGGCAGACTGAGACAGGAGACTCCTGTGCTGTTCCTGCCCAGCTGATGAACAGGATCCTGCTGGAGAACACCAGGGAGGCTGTGAAACAGGTACTGAGGGAGATTTTCCCTAAATTCTGGGAGAACCACTGGAGAAGAAAAGCCAAAATACCAGGATCAAGTCAGGCAGACCTTAGTGATGCCAGGCTGGGGCCTCTGGAAGAGGTTTTGGGTTGATATCCCAAGATTTATCTTTCTCATTTCTTAGACATCACTGTAGAACTGTTGCCTGGTGATAAAATCCTGATTTGTGTGATTGAGCAAGGCTGGGATCATAATTTATTTTACAAGAAGCCCTGGATGAGCTGAAGGAAAAAGCCTTTTATTTCTGGTTGTGTTTGCCCCATTTATTTACCAAATTATTCTGCATTTTATTTGTTGTGAAGTCTGCGTGACTCCCAGGATTAGAAGAATTCCAAAGACAAAACCTCCCCATGCCCCCAGCTTTCTTAGGCATTAGGTAATATTGATAAAAGCAGCTCCAATAAAATCCTGCTGACCTCAGTCCCTGGTTATGAAGCCTCTGTCTCATCTTTACCCAATTCAAATCTCTTTTTTTTTGTCACCAGCCCAGTTGTTTATTCCCACCACAGGATGGGTTTTATGCCCCAGCTCCAGCCCTCAGCCCTGCACCTAAAAATAACAGTTTAAAGTCAGTTCTGGTGTGATAATTATCTCAGGCTTCCTGTCTTTTAAAACGATTCTGACATTTCAGCCATCTGCTTTTTTAATTTCTAATAATGTTAATCCACCTTGCAGATTTTGTGGAATTTTTATTCCCTCTTTATTTCTCTTACATTGTGGGGATGCATTCCCTAAGAAAAGTAAACTTTATCTGCTCTTCTGCTTGGTTCTGTCTGTAGCTCCACACAACAACATTTTTATCCAGAGAAGCCAGGGAAAAAGGGACAGGGAGGCCTGGGATGGGGCTTTCTTGGGTTGATTCTCCTGCTTTTGTCACAATTTAATGTGTTTGTGGAGCCAGATGGAATCTGAGTCAATTGAATCAGATAAAACCATTGATATTTCATAAAAGCACAAACCCTGGGATTTGTGTAATGCTGTTAAATAGGCTTAAGATTTCATGGTGGATGAACTAACCTGGGAATCACTGAGCAGCACTGGTTGTCTTACAGACAGAACTGCAGAGTCTGGGTTGGATTCTGGCTCAGAGCTGCCTGTTTGAACTAATTGCTCCAGAGTTTATTTGCCTCTTAATTTATTTATAAAAGGGATAAATATAATTTATAATCATAACCCCTCTGGCTGGTGTTTAAGGCTTTGCACACAGTCAGCATAGGAACGGTTATAGATGATGGAATTGTCACTGAATTATTTTTTCACTGCCTAAAAAGCCAATTTTTGTCTTCAGACAGTACCTCTGTGTATTTTTATGAATTGTTCTCAAAGTTGCCGGGCCAGACTTTCTTCATGGCATCAAAGTTTCCTCTTCCAGGTGACAGAAGCTGAAATCCACGAGGCTTCAACATGTCCTGACTGCCAGCAGAAGAGAGCAGAGCTGGCCAAGGCTGCCTTTCTCAGGCAGAAAAAGACTCTGCTGGAAGGTGCTTTGATCCAAAGGAAGTTGGAAGAACAGTTCTACTTCAGAGTAAGCAAATCTTGTTGAAAAACATTTGTGCTACATTTTATAGGTGCTGTAATGAAAGAATCTGTGATTCAGATTCCCCCCGACGCACGGCAGTGAGATCAGTGCAAAGCAAAATAGAATTTGGGTCCCTATCATTAATGAAATGCCTGGGAACAAGGTTCTCCTCAAGTCATTTGAGCTGCCTGATTTATGGAAGCTGAAGGTCATTCCCAGGATGTCCTGGAATTGGTTTTGTGTCCCTTTTGATTTTGTCTCCTCAGTTTGTTTTCTGCTGGGCTGTCCAAGCTGAAATGGCAAATTAAAGGGTGTGATAGGAGGTAACTGCCCATTCTGGGCTTCCTTGCTCATCCTTTGCCTTGGGAATCTTGGAACAGGACACTGCAATGTGTGATGGAGGCTGAAGCCTTGGGACACTCTGAGTTTTCTCCTTGGAATTCCTGTCTCTGTGCCAGTGTCCCAAAGGCTGAAGCTTTGTTGGTAGGAAATGCCTCTGGAGCAGCTGGGTGAGCAAAGAAATGTGCAGAATTCCTTGGGTCCCCTGTGGCTGTTCTTCAGGAGGATCTTCCTGAAGGAAGAACTCCTCTCTGCCTCCTTGGGAAGTCAGACTGAAGGCAGGAGCCTTCCTGCAGCTCCCAGGAGCTCTCTTCCCATGTTGATGAGCAGGGTGGGACTTCCTGCTGTACCACACATTCCTTTCTTCCCTAATAATTCCAGTCTTCAGAGTTCTGACTCTTCCTCACTCCATACCTAAGATTTAAGAGCTTCAGTGCTTCACTTTTCTCACTTTTCCCTCCTGCTTTTCCCTGTCCCTCCTCAGGGAAGAATCCTGCTTTTTGGGCCATGCTGTTGGACAGAGTTTTTAAACAGAATCCTTTCAAAGCCACCAAAGTGTGTGGATGAGGGCTGCCCACCTGGCTGGGTTTGAGGGACTGGGTGTGTGATCCAGGCCAGGAGAAATGGCAGGAATACAATCCTGAATAATTCTGTTTCTCTTTTCTGTTTCAGGACATGCTCACACTTCTAGGAGAAGCACTCCGAAGCTTTCCCAAACCTTCAGAGGATCCCAGGGATTTGTGGCAAAGGCTGAAGGAAATGGAAAGCCTGAGTTAACCAGAACTCCAGTGGATGAAGAGCTGGGAGAGCCTCCTGTGGGCAGTCACCTCCAGAATTCCAATGATTTTGGATCTGAGCTGCTCTGGCAGTGATGGATTGGGTGCTGCTTTAATATTCCTGCAGGTGGAACCAGATCTGCCTGCCTGGGGTGTGAGTCAACCCTTTCTCCTTCCTCAATGCAAATGCTGCAATATACTGTAATCCATCTCCACAGGTTTCTCACATTCCAGGAGCCATCAGCTTCCATTATTAATCTGGCAAGGCAGAAGTATTGTTTTGCTGTGGGATTGCTGTGGGATTGCAGAGCAGCTCCCAGCTGCTTCCATCCATAAGGAAAATAAATGATTCCCTTTGCCAGGGCAGGGAGGTGTAATTACTGCATTCCAGCTCAGCCTTTGCCCACTGTCTCGTGGTAAATTGAAAGTGAGAGCCTCAGGTGGAGGACAAAAAGGAAAGTTAACTGTAGAAAGCAGTAAAATGAAATGCAGTATTTATAAAAAGGGGAAATAACGAGGCTGTAACAGAAATTAATCAGCAGGACTGGGGATGCTAATGGGATGAGAAATGATAATAAATTAATCATGAGATCTATATAGGATAGAGAGAGAAAAAACAACAGATTAAAACCAGAATGAGAATTGTAAGAAAATGCTTTGAAATTTGTTGTAATTTTTCAAGATGATGAAGTCACTGTTGTTCAAAGACTGGATCTGGGGCTCAGTACACATCCAATAAAACAGAACTGTGCTGGGAATCCTTGGGTTAGACAATGAAATCATCCTCCCTGTGGCCTCCAAAGCCTGGTGCTGCTCTGTGGGCACTCTGCAGCCCCTCTGTGATCAGAGCAGGGCCTCCAGCCATGGCCTGACTCTCCTCAGCCTCCCATTTCCTGATTTCTCTGCATTCACATCTCTCTGGAAATCTTGGAGGAATATTCCTATCTGTGAACCCACACTGTATTTTATGTGCCAAAGCAGAGAGGATTAAATGCCCCTGTTGCATTTTCCTCACAAACCTTCACTGCTGAAGAGGGGTTTGTATTTCATGTGGTTGTTTCCTCCTCGTGCTCTGTATTGTTTATCAGAGTCCTTGAGGGCTGTTTAACCTCCTGTTCTCATTTCCCAAAATCCAGTGGAAAACCTGGAGGGAAATGCTGAGACAGAAACAGAAGTGTTAGCAAAGTTCTGCCTTCTGCTGCTTAAAAATCTGCTCTGAGTGATTGCCCTGGGAGTGGATCCTGAGTAGGTCAAGCCCCAGGTGGGAGCCCAGCCCAGCCCTGAGTTACTCAGTGCTGGTTGTCCTTGCAAACAGCTTTAATAGTCCATCAAAAATATTCCCCTGCAAACATCCCTTTTTGAATTGTCCCTGCAGAGCACCTGGATAATGAATAAACTCTGCTTGTTCCTTCCTGCTGCTCTGGAATCCTTAGAAATGTTTAAATCCCTTCAATCTCCTGCCTTCCAAGCTTTTCATGGATACCCCACCTCTGCTCCTTACTTGTTTTGGTCTGCACCCCCTGGTTCTCTGAGCCTTTGGAATCACAGAATGATTAGGTTGGAAGAGACCTTCCAAGATCATCAAATCCAACCCAGCCCTGACACCCCAACTAAACCCTGGCACTGAGTGCCACATCCAGGCTTTCCTTAAACACATCCAGGGATGGTGACTCCACCACCTCCCCAGGCAGGACATTCCAGCACTTTATCACTCTTTCCATAAAGAACTTTCCTGATATCCAACCTGCATTTCCCTTGGTGCAGCTTGAGGCTGTGTCCTCTTGTTCTGACAGTTGCTGCCTGGAGAAAGAGACCGACCCCAGCTGAGCACAGCCACCTTTCAGGGAGTTGTAGAGTGATGAGGTCACCCCTGAGTCTCCTTTTCTTCAGGATAAACACCCCCAGCTCCCTCAGTTGTTCCTCACAGGGTTTGTGCTCCAGGCCCCTCACCAGCCTCACTGACTCCTCTGGACACGCTCATGGGTCTCAATGTCCTTCCTAAACTGAGATCCCAGAGCTGGACACAGCACTCAATGTCCTTCCTAAACTGAGA
>VXBN01012032.1:598004-624608 GCA_013397395.1 Sinosuthora webbiana | reverse complement strand
CCAGCCCGAACGCCCGTGCCGTGCCGTGCCGGCCGTGCCCGCAGCAGCGCCGTGTCCCCCGCGGGGGCCGCGGGGCCGGGATGCAGCGGAGCATCCCCGGGCTCTGCCGCAGGCGCTGCCATCGCCGCCGCTCGCCGGGAATCGGCCCCGGAGGCGCAGCCCTCCGGGAAGGGGCACAGCCGGAGGGCACAGGGCTGGGGCCGGGGCCATTTCGGAATCGCCCCCGCTGTCCCCTCGCTCCCTCCCGCACCTCCAGCCCCGCACCTCGGCACAAAGGAGCCGCCGCAGCCGCTCACTCACCTGCTCCGGCCGCGTCCTCCCGGCTCGCCGGGACTGTGTGGGGCCGGCAGCCCGGGCAGGGAGCCCCGAGCCCGGCCGGTGGCCCTTGGTGGCCCCGAGCCCGGCCGGTGGCCCGCGGTGGTGGCCCCGAGCCCTGGCCCGCTTTGCCCCGAGCCGGCGGTGCCGCAGCTGCAGCGAGGGTGGGACCGCTCCACACCCCCTCGGCAGCACCATCTGAGCCCAGCCGAATTTGTCAACTTTATTTAGGGGAAGAATGGATCACATGGGGAGCCTCACCGAGCTGGGAGGAGCGTGGCGGTGCAGAATCAGGTCACCGGCAGAAACGCGAGTTAGTCACGGCCAGCGGCAGCGATGGGGAGAGGCAGAGAACAGCCGGAGACAAAGGCAGGGGACGCTGATGGGAATTCAGCGCTGTCTCCCCTTATCTGGCCATTAAGCAGGGTAATTTGGCGCTCCTTTTATCAGATGAATTTTCCTAATCGAGTACGAAATAGAGTGGAATGTGAAAGAAACGTTTTCAGCTTCCGAGTGCTTGGGAGCACATCGGTCCTGCCGAGCGTTTCCACAGCTTTTTCTTTTCCCATCTCTGTCCTGCTGTGTGTATTGATCCAGCCCCAGAGAAACGGGTGCTACAGACCCGTCCCAAAGCAGCACATCCCACAGTCCCGGTGGAATATTTGCCTCTGTGTCAAACCTTTGATTTGCACCTCCTGCTCGGACAAAGGCTGGAGGCTGCTGCCTGATCCCTCTTGTCCCACTGGCTGAGAAGCCCTTGTGGGACGGGGTTTCTACAGCACCTTTTCCTGCTCTTTCTCATTCAATAATGGCCAGCAAAGCTCCCAAGCACGGGTGACACAAAATTTGTCCCCTGCTTGCTGCCAGGATCGCGGCGGGATCCGTGTGACTTTTAATATCATTGTTTATTTCCTCACCACACATTCCCCAAAAGCTGTGATGGGTTTAGGTTATTCAGAGGCCAGAATTCGAGCGTGGATTCTGAAGTGTGGATCCCTAAATACACACATATCTTGTGAAGGAGTGGGCCTGACTTTTATAGGTGCTAAGCAACTGTTCTTGTGCATTCCCATCTGCCTTGAAGTCACATCCCACCCTCTCCACCTTCCTCATGTCCACACTTTGAGACAGAAATGAGCTTTGGAAAGTAGGCTGGCTCCTTCCTCTGCTGCCAGGAGCTTTCTGCCCAAAGGAAACTCCATCCTGCCCCACAGGAAATCCACCCCAAAGAGGGACATGGAAGGGAGCTGGGGACCAGGGGAATTGCCCCCGATGTGTCCAGGGAGGACAAACACCCAGGGGAGGGAGGGAGGGCGTCAGCTGCAGCCAAAAACGGCTCAAGCAGCCATGGAACAAGTGGCAACTGCCTACAGAGGGACTTTCCTCCCTTCAGCTTGCAGAAAATCATCCAGCCTTGGCACTTAAAGGCTGCAACAGTCAAAATGTTGATTCTTGGCAACTTCTTAATGAAGCCTCTGGATTAGAGAGGGTGTAAATGAGGATGTCACACCAGGAAAACAACCCTCACTTCAGAGAGCACCCGAAGGCAAAGCTGAGTCCCTCGGTGAGCAGTGCAGTCCTGGGTGGAGCAGAACTTCCCATTCCTTCTGTCCTCTCCCCAGAAAAGGGGGAAGCTGTCCCAGGCCCGTGGCTCCAGAGGATCCAGGAGTGCAGCTGCTCCTGCTGGAGGCAGAACTCAGCCCCAGCTGGTTCTTTGTGGGGCAAAGTGCGGGGAAAGCTCTTGGCAGCTTTGCTCCAGCGCAGCCCTGCCCGTGCCTGGCACAGGGACAGGGGAGATTTCCCCAAGAAATCCTGGGGCTCGTGACCTGAGCTCGGTGAGGAACTTGCACTCGGCCTGGATCTGAGCACAGGAAGGATCCGTCCCTCTGCACAGCAGCTCCGGCTCTTTGGGGGGATTTTGTGACAGTCTCTCTGCATTGCCAGGCAGGAACAGACCTGCCAAAGGCCTCCATGGCCCTGGTCACCCCTCACTCAGATTTCATCCCCAAGTTCTCTCTTCCTTGCTGACTGAACTTTTCCATCTCCTGCATTTCATGAAACTTTTCCTTTTATATTTTTATACACTGCTTCTTGCTGAAGTGTCTGATGTCAAGGGGAAAAAAAAATATCTATATATAATGTGTGTCTAAATGCATATTTATATAAATTCACCCATATACATATGCAAAAGACCTGGGAATGCAAATTCCTCCCTGTTTGCATTGGTGCAAGGGGAGTTTTTCCTCTGCTTTTATTACATTTCGCTCTCCCCAACACTTTGCCAAGGAGCTGAGCCCATAAGGAACGTCTGAAAAGATCCTAATATATTTTTATGCTACATTTAAGCTTTTCTTCAAATGTTTGCTCTTAATCCACCATGACTAATCCGCTCACATTCCTCACACCATCAGATTCGCCACTTCCTGGCTCTCCTCTATTTTGAGGCTTTCAACAGGTCAGGAATTGTATCAGTAATTTCAAGATTGTGGCTCTCGGGGAGCTGTTGACCAGGGACGGTGTTGGTATTGCACAGCTCCAGGAAAACTTACAATCCCCAGAAAATCAGGAAACACTCGGTTTCAGTGAGACTTTAGGAAGGAATTCTGGGTTGTGAGGGTGGGGAGGCCCTGGAATAGAATTCCCAGGGAAGCTGTGGCTGCCCTGGATCCCTGGAAGTGTCCAAGGCCAGGCTGGAGCAGCCTGGGATAGTGGAAGGTGTCCAAGGAGGTAATTCCCAGGGAAATGTTGTTTTTTTCCTTGTCCACACTGGTGTCAAGGTGCTCTTCCCATGCAGAGATTGGAGCAGTTTCCTCCCCTTTAACGGGTCCCCATCTCCTCTTGGAGCAGAGAATCAGGAATGTGGCTTTTCCTAATCCCAGCTGAGCAGGGAGGCACTAAAACTGGAATTATTTAAAAGCAAAATTTCCCATCGACACCAGGCCATCAAATTCCTCCTCACTGGATAAAGTTATAAATATTGACTGCAGGAAGAGCAAAATTTAGAGGCAAAGAGAGTGAAATGAGAGCTCATCATGCAGAAAGTTTGTGTGGGGTTGTTCCCTTCCATCCCCAGTGGAAGGTTTGACTTTATTAGGAGAGATAAAATTGACTTAATAAAAAAAAATCAGTTAAGAGCTCATAATGTGAAAGTGGCTTAGCCAGCCCTGCTGATCTATCAGTCTCACTCATTTTAATTGCATCCAGGCTGATCATGAAACATGGAATGAGGTCTGAGGTTTCCCAGGCTTTGCTGGAATTCTCAGGCTGCTCCCCTATCTCTGAAATGGCTCCTGAGGAAAACTGACAGCTCCTGAATTCTTTATTCCAGGAAGGAGGCAGGCAAGGGGGGTGTGCTAGGAGCACACAAAAGACATAAACCTGAGGGGAGAAGTCAGAAATTCCTAATTAATCTGCCATTTGGGGAGAGTGAGGAGAAATCCAGGGGACTTGAATACCACATTACAGATGGTATTCATGGACAGAAATGCTGCTGCACAGGGCACAGAATTCCCCCGTGGAATTCCTGGCTGCAGGTGTGCTCTGAGGTTGAAAGCCTTGAAGGATTCCTGGGAAGGAGCTTTGTTGTGTCCTGGTGGGGATGGGAGCAGCCAGAACTATCAGCAGTGGCTTTGGTTGTGGCCTGGGGCTGGAACTCAGCACCTGCAGAGAGGAAATTCCCTTTTTGGGGCAGATTTCCCGGATTCCTTTTGCTCTGTGTGTGTAAGTGCAGGTTTAAAGCAGCTGGGGGTGACCAGTGTCAGGAGCTGGGGCTGCACAAACAACCCGGGATCCTGTGCAGACGCTTTTGTGTCCTCTCCATGAAACACTTCTGGGGTGTGAGGGAGAAATCCAGCACCACAGAGAGAGAAATAAATCCAGCGCCACAGAGAGAGAAATCTGGATTTTCTCCCAAGGTCGACTCCTTTTGTGCACATCCAGGTAAATCCCCAGTCCTGGCGACTGGAGGGCTGATGAGTTTCCTTTTCCCTTTTGGATCAAAAACCTCCTGGAAAAGCTTGGGTGATGGGATGAACACTCTGGAGATGTGGGGGAGTGCAGGCAGGACAGCCAGGCCTGGCTTGCAAAGGTCGGGGCTGCTGAGGAGGCTCCTGAGTTCTTGGAGCTGACCCTGAGGAATCCCTGGGTGATCCCTGCCAGCACCACTCCCGGCATTCCTGCAATTCCCTTTTATTCCCTCTTGTCCCGTGGCAGGGGGGAGCTGGCTGGGGATTTAAGGTCCCTTCCCACCCAGCCCGACCTGGGATCCTGTGACAGATTTTTCCCCTTCCCTGTGCATCCACCTCTGCTCTCATCCCTCCTCCCTCAGCTCCCATTCCCAGGGTCCCTTATCCTGTCCTGCTGTCCCCATTCCTGCCCAGGCCAAACTGGATATCCCAAATTAACCAACACTTTTACAACACAACAACTTCCTAATATATTTTTTTTTCACCAGTCAGTCAAGATAAAGCTGGGACAAGAAGTTAATCAAAAAAAGCATTTGCAGCGTGAACCTTGGAAGAGCCAGGAACAAATTAACAGCGTGTGCTCAGGTTTGGTGAAGAAAAGTGGGTTAAACTAAGCAGAGAGGAAATAGATGTTGTTGTGCAATAGAACATCCAGTCAGGGAGGTGTCCGGCTGTGTCCGGGAGGGAAGGCACCGGGAACGGGCTCACAGCAGGAGAAAACAGAGCTGGGACTGCCGCTCGTTCATTTAGGATCCTGCCCGGAGCCAGGGCAGGGTCCTGCAGGAAAAGGTGCCCGTGTGAGAGGAGGTGGCCCCGGAGATCCCGGCTGGGATTGCATCCCTACCCCGGCACTTCTGACCCCCGCGAATTCGCCTCAGCATCCTCCGTGGGGTATTTTTTTTTCCAAGCTGCAGTGTTGTGTGTGAGGCACAGAGATGTTGTTTAGGAGCGGAGCCGGGTGGGTTTTCACACTCCCGCTGTCAGGGCTCCGAGGGAGAGGCAGCTGGTGTGCTAAAACAAGGGCTGGGCTTGGGGAGGCGGCGGGGTCGGGAGCTGCGGGGCTGGAGGCAGGGGCTGACACAAATGTCAGCTTTCCTGGCAGGGACCGACACAAATGTCAGCTTTCCTGGCTGCTCCACTCCTCCCACCGCTCCCCCCACTCTGTTTTCTGGAGCAAAGTGTAAACATTTTGCCGGGAGGTGTTTGCTGGCTCTGCTGTCGGCGGCTCCGTGTCTGATGTTCTCCCTAAATACCAATTTGGGGTCTTCAGTTGCCAGCTCAGCGTGGGGCCGAGGCTCAGACCGGGAGAAGTGGGGAGGAGGAACTGGGTGAACTGGGCTCTGCCCCCGTGTCTGGGCCAGGACAGAGCCCAGCTCCCACCCTGAGAGCCGTAAAGGCCAAACACCAATATTTGGGTTCATCACTAACATGGGCAGGGCTGCAGGGCTGGTCAATAGGAACTAGTGGGGTTTCCTTTTGAACCAAATGAGGTTTTAATCCATCTCTTCAGTAAAGGGAATTGTTATCTCGGAGTCCTTCTGTTCTGTTTATTCAGAGTGTAAGTGAAAAGTGGTTCTTTTCTCTAAATCTCCTGATCTTGACACAAAAGCAAGAACAATAGGTTTAACCCCCTGAGGAAGACCAGGAGCTGCAGCAAGGCCTGGAAATCAATGATTAATGCTTTTGGGTTTTTCATTAATCTCCCATTTAATAATGGGGGATCAGTGGTCAAAGAGCTGCTCCAGGGCCACTCCTGGCAGTGAATACAAGTTGACCAGGAGTGGGAAGGGCCAAGCAGGAATGTTTTGCCCAGAACCCAGCAGTGGTTATCTGCCTAAACCTGTGGGGTTGAAGGTTTGCCTTCCTCATCATCTCTGATGAAACCTCCCAGGGCCTAAAGGGGCTCCAGGAGAACTGTGAAGGGACTGGGGACAAGGGACGGAGAGTCAGGACACAGGGAATGGCTCCCCACAGCCAGAGGGCAGGGCTGGATGGGAGATTGGGCAGGAATTGTTCCCTGGGAGGGTGGGCAGGCCCTGGCACAGGGTGCCCAGAGCAGCTGCGGCTGCCCCTGGATCCCTGGCAGTGCCCAAGGCCAGGCTGGACATTGGGGTTTGGAGCAGCCTGGGACAGTGGGAGGGGTCCCTGCCCATGGCAGTAGATGGGGACAGTCCCTTCCCACCCATAATTCCATGATAACTCATCCTGGAAGCATCCCCAGCTTTGGCCCCTGACATCCATGGTGGTGACATCCCTGTGACAGCTTTCCCTGCAATGGGCTGAGGGCACTGCTCCCTTTCCTGGAACAAACACCCCAGACATTCCCTTGAGGGTGTTCCTGGAGCAATGGGGATGTTTTTCCTCTCCCAATTCCTTTGGAACAGGGGCCCAGGCAGTCCATCCCTGACTGCTGCACCAGCCTTGGGGCTGTCCCGTGCCCTGAGACAGCAACTGCAGCTGGAGGCAACTGGAATATGGAAGGATGAGGTTTGGAGAATCCCAGGATGATCATGGGGCACAAATATCCCAAAAAAAGAGCTGTTCTTGGGAGGGGCTGGCACCCTGAGCCGTGTCCTTCCAGGGGGGGTTCACAAAGAGCTCCCATGTGGGTTTGGAAGTGATCAGGAACAGCTCTGATGGAGCAGCGTGGGTCAGGCTCTGCCAGCAGCATTCCAGCACGAGTCTTTCCCAATATTTCCCCTGTTTTGCCTCATTTCCAGGCACAAAGTGGAATTAGTGTGGAGTTTCCCCCTGGGGAAGAGGCAGTGGCCGGGGGCTGCTGGTGGATGTTGGGAACAGATGGAGTTTAACTCCCTGGGGAAGTTAAACCTGATTTTAGGAACACTTTGGGATCCCACTGCTGCTCCAGGCTGTGCCCAGGGTCCCTCAGCCACCCCCCAGTGCCACCCCAGGCTCCTGGGAAGGCCTTTTCAGGGCCTGGGGGACATTTTCATCCCCCTCTCCTGTGAGTCACCAGGTGCTAAGGTGAATAGGAATGAGCCAGCTGATCCCCTTCTTAGTCACTCCCGGCTTAAGGAGACTCTTCCTGTCCCTTTGTTCCATCCAGCTCTGTTCTTCCCAAAACACAATTTCCTCTGGGCTTTTCTGAAATTGGATTTCAATTGACCCACGGCTCCAGGAGTTACAGAGTCGTGGAAGGGGTTTTGTGGAAAGGACCTTAAAGCTCTCCCAGCTCCACTTCTAGAAGGACAATTTCAGGATTATAAAATTCACAGAAGGGTTTGGGCTGGGAGGGACGTCAAAGCCCACCCAGTGCCCCCCCTGCCATGGCAGGGACACCTCCCACTGGCCCAGGGTGCTCCAGTGTCCAGCCTGGCCTTGGGCACTGCCAGGGATCCAGGGGCAAATCCCTCATCTCCGGGCAGCCCTGAGGGAACAGAACTGAAAACACAAACTGGGTTAAGCTGGGAGCTCCCGAGGGAGTGGTGGGAGCACAGCCAGCCCTGCATTCCTGGTCCCCACCGGGAATCTCCCTCCTGCCGGGAGATCCACGAGCTGCAGCAGGATTGTTGTGCTTTGTGCCACCTTCCTGTGCAGTTTTCCCTGCACAGCAGCACCTGTCACCCTCGGAACCACAGCAAGCGTGACGGGTTTGTGCTCCCTTCCCGCTTCGTCTCTGTTCTGTTTCTCTCGGCAGCTGTTTGGTAACTTCTTGTGTCGCTGTTTGGATATCGAGCTTTAGTGCTGAGGGGTTTATTTTTTTATTCCCAAGCACTTGCTGGGAATAAAAATCCGCTTTCTATCTGCTGTGTGTGCACGTGGCTTGGGCTGTGGATTCACAATTCTGGGAGGGGGGGAAGTCTCTCCACAGCTGGTGCAGCCTGTGAGGGGTTTGTTGGCTCCTTGTGGCTCTCTCAGCCCAGGTGCCCTTGGCTTTGCTGGCACGCCCAGCTCGTGTCCAGTGCTGTCCCCAGCACTCCCATGGCCTTTCCCAGTTTTCCAGCCCCTTTTCCTGGAGCATTCCTTGGGCTTGTTGTGTCCCAGGGGCAGGACTTGGCACCAATTCACTCCAAGGATTTTAAATTCTTTTCATTTTGTCACTCCAAACCTTAATGCAGCTGCACCTGGGCTGGAAAAATCCCTTTTTTTACAGGTGTAGCTACTCAGGAGATCCCTGCCCATGGCCTTTCCCAGGAACAGGGAAAGCTGCATGATGGCCAAGCCCCTGCGTCAGCAAATCCCAGGTTTTGTGGTGTTTGCTTTCCCCCAGCACAATTTGATTGGATTTGTCCAAACCAGCTTTCCTTCCCTGGGAGCTCCGTGCCAGCAAGGGAGGCTGAAATCCTGCCTCAGCAAACGGTGCAGGGCTGACCTCAGGAACGTTCCCTCCTGAAAAAAAAAAAAAAAAAAAATTGGAAAATGAGTTTTTACTTGAGAGTTTTGCTGACTTTAATATCACTGAGCTTGCACAGTTCTGCCAAAAGCGGGATTGGTGCCAGGAAAAGGAGCCCTTGGACAGCTGGGAATTGGGCTGAGATCCCCACCAAAGGGCTGGTGTCAGCTCCGTGGAGTTGTGTGGGCTACTCCTGATAGCTGCTAACATGGAGCCATTCCATTATTAATTATGAGTTCTACTGATAATAATAATTAAAATAGATATTAACATGAAAAGACTGGGATAAATCCTTTCCAAAGGCTTTCTCAGGACGTACCCAGAGAAGACAAATCTCCTTTTTCAGAGTATTTTTTGGAAGGAGAAGCGACGCTGAGGAATTTCACCCAAACGTGCTGGGAGGGAGCTGGGATGCAGATCCAGCACTTTGCAGGGAAAGCTCCTGCAAACAAAAGTTAATGATTAAAAAAAAAAAAAATTCCTGTCAAAATGCCACTTCTCAGGAGGCCGTGCCAACCCTTCTGGTGGAGTGGTTTGAGATTCATTAGGAGCTAAGGAGAGCTTTAGGATTTATTGGGAGCTAAGGAAGGCTCCATCCTGACCGAGCAGCACGTGCAGAGTTCATGGGCAGCGTCTGCTGGGCACCTGCAATAAATCATCTCCAAATTCACCTCCTGCACCCCAGACCAGCCCCGCTGAGCAGCTCGGGCGCTGCTCGGATTTCCCAGTGCCTTGGGGCAGTTCAAAGCCCTTCTTCCTCCTGCCCCTCTCCGAATGAACTGCCCGGACACTAATTGGCGTCTCCTCGGTGCCTGGGGCTGCTTCCAAGGAGCTGCCAACAAATGAACTCTTAACCAAGTCAGGGAGAGCTGGCTCCTGGAAACACGGGAGCAAAGCACAGAGCTGGGAGAAACCGAGGTGCAAACAACTCCTGGTACCTCTGAAAGAGAGAACTGAACTGTGCAGAGAACTGAACTGTGCAGAGAACTGAACTGTGCAGAGAGCAGCCCCCCTGTATCCTGGTTATTTAAAGAGAGGGAGGTGCAGCTGTTTGGGTTTCGCAGAGGAAAACAGCGGGAAAGCCTGGAATTGGCTTGGGAGGTTTGAGGAAGTTCCAGCCCAAAGCTGAGACAGAAGCAGGTGGGTCTGTCCCTCCTGGGGCTGAGTTGGCTCTGCCTGGCTCACCAAGGGGCAGCAAAACCCATTCCTGCTTTTGCTGTCCTGCAGGGAGCTGGGATTTGGCCTTTCCAGAGGAGCTGCCCACCTGGCTGGGCTGAGGTGTGCCCGGCTCACCTGTGCCAAAGGAGATTCCAGCTGGTGCCTCCTTGTTGGAACCCTGGGCACGGGGAATTCCAGACTTTCTGTGCTCACAGGCACTGACCCCCCAAGCAAACACTGCATTGACCTGAGGCCGTGGAAAAGGCTCCCAAAATTGAGTGACAGCACTGGGATTGTGGGTGTGGGGTTGGAATGGAAGTGTGTGATGCCACAGGGCGGAAAACTCAGAGTTTAAGGTTTTAGAATATAGTGATATATATATAAGGCAAGATGGAGGTTTTAGGGCAGAGGCTGAGTCCTTCTTTTTCACCTTCTTCTCCGTGGGTCTGGGTGGTGTTTTGTAATTGGATAGAAAAATCCTCACTGTGGGCCACTGGTCTTGGTTATTGGGTTAAAAGTAAAAAAAATTGAGGTGTCATTTCTTAATTGGACAGTTTATCCTTAAAAGGCCTTGTAGAGGGAGAGACAGGGGGGCTCCATTTTTGCTTTGTTAGCTTGCAGTGTGGTAGAAGTCACAGTCTGTGAGACTGTGAGACAGGTAAGAATTAAAAAACACCTGAGTCCAAACACAAAAACTAATTTCAAGCATTTAATCCCAACTCTGGCAGAAAAGAAGAGAAAACTCAACACCTCCTGTCCTGCACATCCCTGTCGGGCACATCCCTTTGTTCCTGTGCTCCCCAAATCTGAGGGCTCCTTTCCCTTCCCCTTGCCCTGGAAGCCATCTCAGGAGCTGGAAGTGGTTTCTCCTTCCCTGCCTTCCCTCCTGGCCCTGCTCCTTGTCCCTGCTCCCTCTAGTGTTCCCAGGCAGCCGCTGGCTCTCCTGAGCTGCTGCTGAATTTTGGATTTCTTTTCCGTGCATTTCACAGCCGGGAATGCCACCGGCTCTCCTGTCCCCCTCTGGAGAGCAGCCAGAGCAGAACCCGCAGCCTCCCCTTCCCCTCCCCAGCACCTGAGGCCAGCTCCGGATCCATCTGACTGCCAGTTTGGATGATTTCCAAGTCATTAACTCGTTCTCAGTTCACGGTTTGGGGGTTTCTTTTCCAACCACTGAAGTTCCTTTCTAATTCAGGGAGCTGGAAGTTTGCTGGGATGTGACACCCGGGATTGGAGCCACCGGATTTTGGTGCCATTCCCACGGCATGCAGTGCACCTGAACGTTGTGCTGGAGTTCATTTTAGACTCAGTCTAAGTTTGGTTAAGTCTCCAAAAGCTTTTGGAGCCGTGAGATGTTGCCTGGAAATCAGAAAATGCAAAAAGGGCCTGGAGAGCCACGTTGGAATCACAGGATCGCTGCTGCAGAGGGAACGTGGAACTAAAAACACCCCACAAAGAGATTGCTTCCAGAGTTTTGAGTGAAATGTAACTGTTTAATGAGCTCTAAAGCGCTGTGTTATTTAATATAAATATTCCATTTGTAAGAGAATATCTGGCAAAGAGCTTTGGGATCACCAAGCCCGGTGCTCTGCCAGCACCACCAGCATGGTCACCACCAGCCCCTGTCCTCCAGTGCCACATCCAGGGTTTTTGAACACTTCCAGGGACGAGGACTCCAGCCCTGCCCCGGGCTTGGTCATCCAGGGACAAGGATTCCTCTGCCTTCGCAGGAGGAGGGAAGTGGCAGAGTTTCCCTCGCACAGGGATGTGTTCCACCGGCTCCGGGAGTGGGTGAGTGACAGCTGAAGGCTGAGCCATGGTGAGCAGCACAGTTAATTACCACCTAATCTAATTAGCACCTCCCTCAGCTCACCCCTCCACCCAGCCGCTTCCTGAAGTCTGTTTTTTGGGATTTTTGTCACCCAGCCTTCGGGCTGCGGCACAGCTTTGTCCTCCACGTGCTCAGCCTGCCTGGAGCTGGAGCCAGCAGGATGGAAAACGAGGTGGTTCCAGTGGGATTTGGGTCTCCAGCACATCCTCCCCCCCCTGCCCTGCCCCTCAGCCTGGTGTCCCCAGGCACAGGGGAATGGAGCGGGTGATGTCATCCCCCAGCTAATCCTAAAGATTTCTCTCCAGGAATCCTGGGATTGCTGCTGCCAGCTCAGCTCCTTGCCGGCAGACACTTCCTCACAAGCAGGGAAAGGTGGAAACCCGACGCTTTTCCCAAAATCCCCACCTGCGCAGATCCCATCTCCAGGAGCTGAGGACAGGGGCACCCTCCCCTCTCTCTGGGTGCCTGGGGTAGCTCCGAGGTGTTGCTCAGGGATTTTTGGTGCTGGAGTTCCTGCAGGGCCAGGAAAGGGTTCTGTGCCCCGTTATCCATGCAGGGAAAAGCTGAAATTCCATGAACTCCTTGGAGACTGCACTGCAGGAACATCCTGGGAATGGGCATCCACAGGGGGATTGATTTCCAGTTAATTCTGTCAGAAACACTCCAGCCACCCCAAACCGCCTCCCAGGAACTCGCCTCAACCCTTCCACAAACAAACTTGGAGACATCCAAGGGCTCCCTGTGCCCTGGGCGTGTCACTCCCTGGGAATGTCCCTCTCTGCTTTCCCTTCTTGGGGCCAGAATTGCTTCCAGAATGATAAACCTGGAGGGAAATGCTTCCACCTGGCCAAGTGAGGCTGTCCCAACATCATCCTTCTATTTACTCCATGAGGAATTTCAACATTTTGGTTTTCTGCTCCAGTCAGGGCCAGAGGAAAGTTTGGGCAGTAAAAAAAAAAAAAAAAAATCTGAACTTGAATCAGATCTTAAGCCTGGAATTAAAACGGATCACATTAAAAGAAAAAAAAATCCAGAAAAGAATAAAAAATTCCTAATTCTCCTCCTGGTCTCCCTCTGCTGCACCCCTGTCCTCCCATCCACTCTTCCCATCACCTTCCCTTGCTCTGCTCCAATTCTGGATCCCTTCAGGCAGGGACCTGCCAGTGTTTCTGTCAGGGAAGTGCCAAGCCCATCCTCGATGCTTTACAAATAATCACAGGGAACACAGATTTTGTGAAATATTGAAGCTCATCCTGTTAAAAAAAAAAACAAAACTGAAATCTCTGTGCCATATCAGAGACGATGAAATGTCAGTGTGCCATCCTTCCTAAATTAACATCCTTCCCTCTGTCACTCCTGCTTTGGCACATGGGAGCCCAGCATCCATCTCCTCCTTCCCACAGGGAAGAATGTGGTTTTGACTCTGAGACACAGCCTTGTACAAAATCGAATGTCTGAGGTGGGTAAGGATGAGGGAAAATCATCTCAAATCTTCTTCACCTGCCTTTGTTTGCTGCCCTTTAACTCCTCATTCCCTGAAATCCCTCAGAGCACCTGGAGGATGAGGCACCATGTTCAAGGCTGCAGAATTCCCCCTGTTTTCCCTTGACCCTTCCAGGACCTGAGCACATCGGGAGCCTTGCAGCCCATTCCAATTCCTGACAGCCCTTTCCATGAAGGAATTGTTCCCAATATCCATCCTGAGCCTCCCCTGGCACAGCCTGAGGACCAGAGAAATCCACTAAAGGGAAGGGTCCCATGGCATTGGGAACTCGGAGGGGTTTCACTGCCCAGGAAGGCTCTGCCCCCTGAGGTGGGGTGGGATTGGCAATACCTGGGGGCAGGGATTGAGCTGGGGCTCCCGGGGGCTCAGGTGCTCCAGCTTTAAGGTCTCACTCCAAGAGCACTCAGAGTTTATTTCCAGCCTGGAAATCGTGCCTGGAACTTGCGTGGCCAACGTGGATCTCGAGGATTTGAGGTGACAGCTGGGAAAGAAATCTTCTGCTAGAATTGCACTGGGGGTTATTTCCCTCTTTCTGTCACCTCTCTCACTTAATTAAGAGCCCAGCCAGCTCCTGGGCTGGAACTGAATTATTTGCTTTCACCTCCAATCTGCCTGAGGTGGAGTAAACCCCACTGGAGCTGGCAGACACAAACAAGTCCCATCTCCACAGGGTTAAGGGGTGGAATTTTGTTTCCCTCAACCCCTTTTGACCAGAAAATTGGGACTTTCCCCCTCTGCCCGATCCCTCTTGCTCCTTTCTTGACTCTTGAATTGTTTTGGGGAGCAGAAGGTTCAGGGCTGTGCCCCCAGAGCAGCTCAGGCTGTGTGAACACAGCGACTTTCTGCAAGTTAAAGCTGCTTCTATTTCTGGATTTGAAAAGGAGCTGAAATGCCAGTGGTGATGTAATGTTCATTTACATTTAGAGTCTGTTTCTATTTATTTTTTGCTCCTATTAACTCTGAGTTGATTCCAACAGTTTGGGGTTTTTTTGTTGTTTTTTTTTTATCCACTGAGGCTCTCTTTGCCAAGAGCAGCTCATTTTTTACCTAAAGCCTGCTAGATTTCGTGCCTTGTTCAGGCCGTAAATGAAGAAGAATGACAGGTAGAAGGGGAAATGGATGTTTCCTCCCTAAGGGAAGGCTCCTAAATTTGATAGGAGGTATTTCTCTAGGAACTGCTGCCTCTGATTGCCACCGGGATGGCTCTGGAAGGAGCTCGGAGGGGATCGTTCACCTCGGGTCTGTCCTGGAGGTGCAGAGCTGGGGAGATGCTCTGAGGCTGAGAGATTTCCTGTGCCATCTTCCATGAACATGAAGAGAGATGGATTAAAAATCCCTGCAGAGCTCTGAGGTGCAGCCTGTGGCTCCAGGCTCCCAGGGCTGCTCCAGTCAAGGGGTTTGTCAGCCCCAGAGCGGGAGAAAAAGGCAGGAAATCCTGGAATCACAGGCTTGTTAATGCTGGGAAAGACCTTTGAGATCATCATGTCCAAACGTCAGCCACCACCATGGTAACATTAATCCATGCCCTCCAGTGCCATGTATTTATCCCTTGGATGGAGAGCTGGAATGCTGCAGGTTTATTTTCCTCCCTGCTTTTACCTCCTTCAGTTTCTGGGCTCACTCGTGTTGATTCAACCTTCTGGGGTGCCTTTGATTTATGCTGTTCAAAGGTTTTGGGGAGACCACTGCCTTCCTTAGTGTTTGTTTTCTACAGGGATAAATATTCCAGTGTGGCTTTTTGAACCTGTGGGCAGAGTTGGAGCTGTCGCTGGCAGCAAGAATTAAACCACGAGAGTTCAGCTCTGCCTTCAGAGCGAGCAGGGACTGAAGGATATTGAAGGATTTCATTGTTTCTATGGCTATAAAATCCTTGGAAGATATAACCCAGCAGCTCCCCCAGTGCTCTTGCTCAGCAGAACTGCAAAGAAACGCTCTCAAACCCTTTATTTATGGGGTGGTTGAACGAGGAGAATGCAAAATTAAGGAGAGGCTCAGAATCCATCCTGGAGCTGCTTTGCCCCCAGTAAATCCTGTATTTCACAGCTCACCAGCCTAAAAACGCCCCAATAAACCAAACCACGGGAGAGCTCTGATTCATTGTCCCCTCAGGTGGAAGTTTAAGGTTGTCCAGGTGAGGAAATGTGAGAAATGTGCAGAGAAACATCCTGAAATCATTTGTGTCCTCAAGGCTGGGCTTAACTCTGCTGTCAGGTGTAGCTGGGCTTGGTTTCTGCTGAAGGACAGAGCTCAACTCCTTGGCTGAAGATCAGGAGATAGGCCAGGCTTAAATCTGTGTGGGCAGGCAGAGCTGGAGCTGCCAGGTGCTCCTGGCAGGGGTGTTCAGTTCCAGCTGTACTTGGAGTGATAAACGAGTGGGAAATGCAGATTAACACAGGCGGGGAGGGGAGGAGAAGCTGATTTATCTCCCCCTATTTTAGAACTGATTTATTTCCCTCTATTTCAGAACTGATTTCATTCCCCCCCCCCCTGAGGTTTCAGTGGATCAGCTCAGCTGGGAACAGAGTCCAGGTGACAAAAGGGCAGTGAGAGAGCAGGAATGTTCCTGAGCACATCCCAGCTGTGCTGGGCCACGTCCTCTGTGGGTTGTGCAGATCCTGGGAACCTCTGGCTCCGTTTCCCACAGGGCTGGGGGTTGTTTTCACCCCACCCTGCACAGTCATTCATTTGTTCCCTATTTCGTAAATTTAGAATCTCTCTTTATCCCCACAATAGGAGGGAACAGAAGGAATTCAGTCCTGGAACCGTCTCAGAATATCTTCACCACGTTCTCCTCTTTTGTCAAATCATTATTTTTTTTTCCCAGTTTCTCATTTCACAGGTTTGAAACTGAAGCTATTTAGAGCTTTCCCTTTTCCTTGCTTCCCTCTAAATATATTCTAGGGCTGCTGGAAGGGTTAAGGAAACACACAGACATCCCCTTATGGGGAAAATGGGGAAACACATCCCAGCCACCCTCTCTTTCCTCACAGCCACACACATTTTGATTTTGTCATTATTGTCTGGTCATTGTGGGGAAACAGAATGAAAACAGGCAAAAGGCAGCAAATCAATATGCTCCAAACCCAGTTTTTTTTTTTAATTAAGTTATTTAATATGGCCATAGGAGCTGGCAGTTGTAGGAGAGGAAGGTTTTCATATTATAAATGGTTAAAAAACTGGGAATCTGCTTCCCTTCACACTTCCAGCAGTTCCTTTGGACAATTAGACCTGCAGTTGTACCTATTACATCCCTCATTTCCTCATTTGTGTCTCATCCAGGGATTTATCGACAATTGGGGTTTGCTTTCCTGGCCAACACAGCTGAGGGAGTGTAAATAGAAATAGAAATAATAGAAATAATTGCTCACAGTCTGTGGGTGTTACACAAGGGAATCTCCACTCTGGGATGCCCAAGAACTGCTGGATTTGGGATTTCTGGGGGAGTTCCAGCAGGGTCACTCCAGCTGAGTGAAACCCAGGGATCCAGGCAGGCTGTTCCCGCCTCAGTGTTCCCCTCATTCCAGAGCCACAGAAATGGCAGAATTGAAGGAATCTCTGCTGGATGTTGATTCCCACTGAGCCTTGAGATCTCCCCTGTGGGTAAAAAATGACAGAACCACAGAATTCCAGCCTGGATGGCGTTGGAAGGAGCTTAAAGCTCAGCCTGTCCCTTCCCTGCCCTGGGCAGGGACACTTCCACATTCCCAGGCTGCTCCAAACCCCCGGAGTTCCAGGATGATGCAGAAGTTTGGTGAATCCATCTGGGAGCAGAGTGAGGAAGCAGAATCAGCTTCCAGGGCCTAAAGGGGCCCCAGGAGAGCTGGAGAGGGACTGGGGACAAGGGATGGAGGGACAGGACACAGGGAATGGCTTCCCACTCCCAGAGGGCAGGGCTGGATGGGAGATTGGGCAGGAATTGTTCCCTGTGAGGGTGGGGAGGCCCTGGCACAGGGTGCCCAGAGCAGCTGTGGCTGCCCCTGGATCCCTGGCAGTGCCCAAGGCCAGGCTGGAGCAGCCTGGGACAGTGGGAGGTGTCCCTGGAAGGGTCTGAAAAGGACACAGGTGGTTTCTTTTGTTCTGGGCTCGAAGCATTTTGTGAAGGGTTGGACAAATCCCACGGAGCTCAGAACTAACACTAAGAGAATTCTGTAAATGGGAATCCTCTGGCCGAGGCCAGCAGCCAGGTCCTGCTGTAGAGCACAGGGATTTCAATGCAGTCACTCCTGCTTTACACTCAGGGGCAGGAATTCGGCCCACAGAGCCTGGCAGGAGCTGCTAGATCACTTTTACTGAGTGGAATGGAGCTGTCAGGCTCTGCTCAGGGGGTGCTGCAATCAGCCCCGTGGAACATTCCCTGTGCTCTGTGACTAATTCCTCCAGCAAGACTGATTTAATTCCCGAGCAATTCTCTGGCTAAGAAAGAGCTAAATTGCTCGGCAGGATAATGGGGGGAAGAAAGAACCTGGCAGGAGGGTGGAGCCTGGCAGGTTCCTTTGACCAGAAGAGTCCCAAATGCAACAAGTGAACCAAAATTCCCTCAAGAACCGTAAATAAGGAACTGAATCCCTCGCCCCAGACTCATCTGCTGGTGTGCGTTTGAAAGCCAAGCTCCATCCCGACATCAAAATAGTTTTAGAGCCCCGAGCCACGAGCTGGTGAAGAGCACAGAAATAATGTTGTTTTTGGAGCTGTGCTAATTCCATCTCATGCAATTACCCTGCTAAATCTGGGGGGAAAGGATTGTTAAAGGATGGGGGTTGTTCTTCAGGGGGAGAGCGTTTGTGTGGGTTTATTGTTGCTGGGGTTTTAAACGTTATGGATGATGTTGGTAAACTCGTAATAAGTGGAAAGTGGTTTTTACTTCTGGCTTTACTTCTTCCCCTGCAGCTTTTGCAATTATTAAAATCCAGAGGTTACGATGTAATTTGTTAAAATCTCTTCTGAGCGATGCAGAAGGAATTATTCCAAGTGATTCAGACCTGCTGAGACTGGAAGAGCTTTTCAGAAAGGTTTGGGAGTGTTTGAGCGAATCTGGGAAGGCACTGCTTAATTAACGAGCTGCTAATGGCAAATTTAGGGATCGGGACCGGGAATTTTGTCCATTTCCTGGAAACTGCCTCCCCTTCCTTTATGCCTGTCTCCCACGGGAGGTGGTTTATCCAGAGGATGGATCAACAAACCCTTGGCTGTTGGTTACTCTGATCTCAGGTTCCCCATTTGCCAAACCAAAAGGTGTTGCTGGGGTGAGGAGGTGAAAACCCAAAGGTGTGGGAAGGTTAAAGATCAGTGGGAACGAGCTCTGGGATCTGGGAATGACAGAAGTCCTTGAGCATTGTCACACATTTCTTGGAAATCCAGCCCTCCCTCTGCACCCCTAAAAACAAACCAGGGCCTTCCAAACAGAAACATTCCTGGAGCTGGTTTGGGAGAGGATTTCAGGGTGGTGAGGAAAAATCATGGGGTTTCTCTGTTTAATTCGTGCTCCCTGCAGGCTCTGGACAGGTGTGAGCATGAGGGACCCCAAAATCCCCGTGAGCTTCTCTTATGGGAAGCTCCCAGGGCCCCTTTGGGCTGGGAAAGCACGTGCAGGGATCAGGAGGGGGCCAGGGGCCTCCCCACAGCCCCTGGGCCTGCAGGATCCAGCTCCTGCACAATCCTTCACCTCCGGGGAATCAGGGAGATGCCCAGAGCGAACCCCCTGAATTCAAAATTCCATCTCACCCAGGTTGGTTAAGACACAGATGCCCTAAATGTGATTTTAATCCTGATTCAGGCAACTCACCCCATTCAGATTTGGGGCGTTTGGGGTGTTTTTGATGGGAGGGGAAGCACCAAAAGGGGGTTTTACCTTGGCCAAAGCTGTTCTCACACCCTGGGAAGATGATGCTGGACCTTCCCAGGGCACGTGTGCTGACCTAACTCACTGTCAGGGGATATTTTCCAGGATTTGCTCCCTGTTTCTGGCAGATTTTCCCATGGGACAGCTCCAGCACTTTGATGAGTGAGAAGCTGCATTTTCCTGTAAAATTTTAGGGATTGGTCCGAGAGTTTTGCTCTTCAGCAAAGAGGATGGAACTTCAACCCCGGGTCATCAATCTGTGGTTTTTAGAGATAAATGTGAATCACATGAAGAGATTTGGCCTGATGGGCATTGGGGAATTCCCTATCCAATAATCAAAGCTGAAAGGTGGAATTTACTGCTTAAAAAAAAGTCCCAGTTGTACATTAAACAGCAAGTGGTGTGCTAAAGGATTTTCTTGAGGGAAAAGAAAAATAATTTAAAAAGGAAAGAGAGGAGAGGGAAAGGGAAAGAAAAGGGGGAAAAGAGAAAGAGAAAGAAAAGGGGAGAAAGAGAAAGGGAAAGAAAAGGGGAAAAGAGAAAGGGAAAGAAAAGGGGGGAAAATTGGATGTGAAAAAAAAATTCTAAAAACAGAAATAGAAAAAGAAATGAGAAATAAAGAAAGAAAGAGAAAAGATGAAAAGGAACAAGAAGGTGGTAAAAATGATGCTGAAGTGTTATAGAATCTCACTTAAATTAAATTAGAAGTTTATGTTTGCTCTAGAGATGGAACCAAGGGTAACAAATGGTGCCAGGTGACAGGAGGGGAACAGGATTTTCCGAGTGATCCCTGGTGAACTGGATAAAACAACGGAGCAGAAAGGCATTTTAGGGGATACCACCAGAAACTCCTCCAGAAGGAGGAAAAATCAGACCAAATTCCAGCCATGGGATGTTGTGAGGTGTTCCTGCCTCGGCTCCATTACTGCTCTGGGCTGTGGGATTGAGCAGAGCCAGCCCTGCAACCCTGGGGACTCACTGAAAAGGGATTTTTTCACTAAAAACCACTAAATGCCTCTTTTGGTGAGGTGCTGGGACACCCCCAAAGCCAGCTGCACAGGGCAGCTCTTGCCCAGCTTCTTCCTTCTGCTGCCTGTGCTCATTCCTGGCTTGGAAAACCCTTCCCAGAGCAAGCGACCTCCTGCCAGGCCTGATCCCGCTGCTTTTCCCAGAGACAGGAACAGAAATTGTCTGGTCTTGCCATTTACTGCTCAGCAGTCACAAAAATGTCCCTGTCACCAGCGGTGTCACACTCAGCACCACACTGCCTGCAGCACAGGGACCTCTGGCTGCCACTGAGCAAATTCCTGCTCTGCCAGGATGGATGGGTGGAGGGATGGATGGAGGGATGGATGATGGATGGATGGATAGATAATGGAGGGATGGATGATGGATGGATGGATAGATAATGGAGGGATGGATGATGGATGGATGGATAGATAATGGAGGGATGGATGATGGATGGATGGATAGATAATGGAGGGATGGATGATGGATGGATGGATAGATAATGGAGGGATGGATGATGGATGGATGGATAGATAATGGAGGGATGGATGATGGATGGATGGATAGATAATGGAGGGATGGATGATGGATGGATGGATAGATAATGGAGGGATGGATGATGGATGGGTGGATGGATGGATGGAGGGATCCAAGCACTGATCCCTGTGCTGACAGTCACACCGGTGAGGTGCAGCCTGCTCCAGCAGAGCATTTGGACTCATGAGAGATTTGCCTGAGCCTTCCTACCTCTCCCAATTACTCTGTTTTACATGTGCAGGGAGTTAATTTTCTCTCTGTGACTAATTTTCTATTCTAATTTTTCTATTTCTAGAAACACGCGTTCTCTGGGCTGGAATCACACATTCCAGCTGGGTTGTTTCTTCTCAGCATCTTGTGTGGCTTTTCCCAATGCTTTTCCTTTTTTCAGGCTCTTCTTTGGGATGGAATTTTGCCTTTGGGCCTCATTTCAGCTCTCCCAGGGTGCTGCTGTTCTGGAAAAGCTGCAGCCCATGGACAGGGTCACTTGGGGAGGGTTGAAAACTGGCTGATGGCCAGCCCAGGGAAGGGTGGGAATGGTGGGAATGGTGTCATATCCAGATGGGATCAGCACTGAGCCCAGTCTGGTTCAATATCTCTATTGATGATCTGGGTTAGGGGATAATCATCAGTAAATTCACAGATGGCACCGAGCTGGGTGGGATGTGGCTCTGCACAGAGGGCAGGGAGGCCCTGCAGAGGGATCAGGACAGGCTGGAGCCATGCGGTGACACCAGAACTGTGAGGGTCAACAAGGCCAAGTGCCCGGTCCTGCCCTTGGGTCTCCATGGAATGCTCCAGGCTGGGGGAAGAGGGGCTGGAAAACTGGGCAAAGCCCCAGGTGTGCTGGGGACAGAGGCTGGACACGAGCCCAGGTGTGCCCAGGTGAGCCCAGGTGTGCCCAGGTGTGCCCAGGTGAGCCCAGGTGTGCCCAGGTGGCCGAGGCCAAGGGCACCTTGTGCCAGCCCTGGGGGGACAGCAGGAGCAGGGCAAGGCCCGTCCCTATGCTGGGGACAGCTCTGGGACACTCATGGCAGGACCCTGAGGGGCTGGAGCGTGTCCAGGGCAGGGAATGGAGCTGGGGAAGGGGCTGGAGCCCCAGGAGAGGCTGAGGGAGCTGGGAAAGGGGCTGAGCCTGAAAAAAGGAGGCTCAGGGGGGACCTTGTGGCTCTGCACAACTCCCTGACAGGAGGGGACAGCCGGGGGGGTCGGGCTCTGCTCCAGGGAACAGGGACAGGAGGAGAGGGAACGGCCTCANCTGGGCCAGGGCAGGTTCAGGTGGGACAGCAGCAGGAATTTCCCCATGGAAAGGGTGATCAGGAGCTGCCCAGTGGGGTTTGGAGTGTCCATCCCTGGAGTGGTCCAAGGAACGCCTGGAGGTGGCACCCAGCGCTCTGGGCTGATGCCAAGGTGGGGATGGGTCACACTGGATAATCCCGGAGCGCTTTTCCAGCCCCGGGATCCCTCAGCGCTCCCTCACGATCCCCCAGCGCCCTGAGGGGCCGCGCGCTCCCGCGGCCGCTCCCGCCCCGCGCCTCCGGCACCGCCCGCGGCCGCCAGGGGGCGCCAGCAGCAGCGCCTCACGCNACCGGGAACACCGCGGGCACCGGAGACACCGGGAGCGGCGGAAACACCGCGGGCACCGGGAACGCCTGAGGCATAGCGGGATCCGGGAGCGGCGCTGCCGGCCCCAAGCAACCCGGAAGCGGCGCCGCTTCAGCCGCGGCAGTGCGCAGGCGCGGGGACAGAAACGACCAATGGCAGCCGGCGGCGCGGAGGTGACGTCACAGGGGCTGTGAGGGGGCCCCGCGCCGGGAAGAGGCGCCGATGGAGCCGGGAGGGGATTGGGGTCCGGGAGAGGGTTTGGGAACGGGAGGGGTTTGGAGTCCGGGAGGGGGTTTGGGGTCCGGCAGGGGTTTGGGGTCCGGCAGGGGTTTGGGGTCCGGCAGGGGTTTGGGGTCCGGCAGGGGTTTGGGGTCCGGCAGGGGTTTGGGGTCCGGCAGGGGATTGGGGTCCGGGAGGGGGTTTGGGAACGGGAGAGGGTTTGGGGTCCGGGACTTGGACCGGGGATACCGGGGTCACACGGTGGCTCTGGTGGCCTTTATGAGGGTCAAAGGAAAGAGTCTCCGGTTGTGGGTGAAAAGCCTCTGCTGAGGGCCGTGCCGTGGAAGAGGCTGGCGCTGTGCTGGGCTGAGTTTTCCAGGCTGGGTCTGCTGAGGGACGTGGAGGAGGCGGCCGCGGTCCTGTCCGTGTCCTGGAGCTGCAGGCAGCAGCAGAAGAGCAGAAAGCCGGTCGCAGATCCTCCCAAAAGGAAGAGTTGAAGGTGGTCGAGAGAAGGAGCTGCTCCGGGCTGTGATTTATCCAGGGGTGAAATCCCCCAAACCGTGTTCTGCCGCTGGCTGACAGCTGCAGTCACACTCCCCACACCGCCCAGCATGGAGAGGAGCAATGTCCAGCCCGAGCTGGGGGGAGTGTTGCGCTGACTGACAGCCGAATGCGCGCTCAGGGTTAAAGCAGACACACTCTGCTTGGCGTCCCGATCATGACAAGCTCATTAGCGGCTCTGTGCGAGCTCCACGTGTAATCCTGACAGCTTTTGGGAAGGAGTCTGCAGCCTTCAAAGCGGGAGATAAGACAGGAATGTTGCAGGAAACAAGGAAGATTAAGGCTGGGGACACAGCAGAGGCACGCCCGGCTTTCCAGGCAGAGCTGGGAATGGAAGGGAATGTCTGTGTGCTGCTGGAGGCTCCCTCCTGTGCACACAGCCCTGATCACTCCCTGATCCCCTTCTCCTCCCCTGCACACGCTGCTTGATCATTTGGAGTCACTCCAGACAAGACAGGAGGCAGCTGAAAAGGGGATTACAGAGCCTGTGCAGCACAGAGGAGTTCTGTCAGCCTGAGCTCTCTGCACGGCTCTGTGACAGCCACATGTCCTTAGGGAATGCCACCCTGCGCCAGGGAAAGGTGTCCCTGCCTGTGGCAGGGGCAGAACTGGATGAGCTTTGAGGTCCTCCCAACCCAAACCAGTCTGGGGTTCTGTAATTAATGATTTTGTGCTAATTACCCACAGCAGCACTGGCACAAAGACTTCACCCCCCTCAGCCCACCTCACCTTCTTCAGAGGATTTTGCTGATTCTGGGGGCACTGGAAGGACTCAGGGCACTGCTGCCCTGGATTTAAATAACATTTATTGATCCCCTGTAGTCAGGGTGGGGCCAAGGAGACAAAGGGAGGCCTGGCTGGTGACTTCTGGTTTAAAATTTCCCAGAGCTCTGAAGGTGCCTCATTTCCTTTCGCAGGGATAGGTGGGAACGCTGACAGCTCTTTGTACCTGTGTGAAACACCCTCCAGCTCATTTTGTGGCTCTCTGTTCCACAAAACAGATCAAAACGTTCAGTGGGTGAAGAAATCCCTGCAGTGAAGGCAGGGAGAGCCTTGGAACAAAGAGCCTTTGGCATTTGCTGAGCCTTGAGTACAACTTTTATCAGAGAGCAGCGAACCCCAGGCTGCTTTCTGTACACATTTTACACAAAATGTTTTGGTCTCTGAGTTTTGGCAGCTCAGTTTGGGGTTCTCCTCCTTGATAGTAATGACTCTGTGGGGTCACTGGTTCATTTCAGAGCAGCACTGAAGCCAATTAAACAATACCTGGTGACGAAGCTATTTTTGTCTTGTGGGCTGAATTTAAAAATCGGGATATTTTTGGGAGTGAGCACAGCTTCCTGCCTGCTTTCCTGTGCTGCTGCTGCAGATGATGGGCGTGCTGGTGCCTTTATCTTTTTATCTCTGTGCTAACAGCCCTAAATCCCAAATCCAGGGCGCTCTGTGAAGGAAAGAGTGGAGCTCCACCTCTTTTCAGCTCTTTGTGGTCTGCCACAGCCATAAAAACAGGAGTTGGAAGTGCTCAGTGCTTGTTCAGGGCTCCTGGAGCATGGGGTTATCTCTGCCCAGCCCCTGAGCTGCACTTTTTACAGCTTTTGGGTTGTTAAAGTGAAAATTTGGCCAATAAAGCTTCAAAAATGAACAACTTGAGTGTGGAGGATCTGTGAGCAGAAGGCTCTTGCTGAACAAGGACAGCTCAGAGCAGCTGCTGGCAGCAAGTGAATGTTGTCATTGTGCGGCTCAGTTAGAAACTCGGTTCCAAAATTGAAGACAAGTTGTTCTCCTACAAGAACATCAGGGAATTAGACAGATTTGTCAGAATATTCTGACTTTGGACCATTTACTTCAAAAATCTGCTTTAAAAATAGAGGAGAGGTCCAGAAGGAAGGGGGGTAGGAGAGGAAAAAAAAAAAAAAAGTATTCTCTTCCCCCTTCACAGCTGATCAGACTTGGATTTTTTTTTTCTATTAAATTGGGATATCTGAGAGTCCAGCAAGAGGAACAAAGAGGTGAAATGGCTCCAGACTCTTGGGGACCTTGGCACAGTTTTAGGAGACACAAAGTCATTGTGGCAGCTGCTCCTGGGAGTTGTTTTGCGTGAATATAAAATGAACACACGCAGGGTCCGACAAAACTCTGCAGTTTGGGGTTCAGGGTCTGACAAGGGTATTTGAAATGTAAACAGGAAGTATTTGTTAAAATCAGATACAAAAAAGAAGGGGGGGGTGGTGTTTTCTTGCCATCGTGCCCGGTTTTTAAAGGAGAAATCTAAAACCATTTTTATTCCGTGTGAGCTTTAAAACCTTAAAGGAACGGGGTGGGGAAAAAGCGTCAAAAAGCTTAAAAACCAGCAATGCTGTGGGACCAGCACCGCCTTTCTCAGCCATTGAATAGTCAAAGGTTTGCCAGGCTGGAATTCCTGTGGAGCTGGAACTGCCCGGTGCCACGGAGGGAGGGAGTGACAAGGGCCTGAGGGGACACACGAGGGATTGATGGCTCTGAGAGGGATGGCAAGGCTCAGAGGGGACACACAGGGTGACAAAGCTCAGGGGAGACACAGGGGGACGGCTCTGAGGGGACACACAGGGTGACAAGGCTCAGGGGGGACACCCGAGGTGATGGATGGCTCTAGGAGGGATGATGAGGCTCAGAGGAGACACCCAAGGTGACACGCCTCACGGGGACACATGAGACAGTGGCTCTCAGGGGACACAAGAGGAGATTGATGGCTCTGGGAGGGGACACCCAAGGCGTGTGGCAGCAGCTCCCCGGATCTCTGGAAGCCAGGAAACCCCAGCAGATCTCTCCAGGTCTCCGAGTCCCGCAGGTTTGGGGGAAGCTCCCAGGAACCCCTTCAGCAATAAATGAGCCCCCACATGTATAAATCTATAGATCATATATGGATTTCTACATATATATATATATATATATAGCACAATCCTATTTATCTTGAGCAAGTCGGGGCGATTTAAAATACACTGTGGGACACAAGCAGGATTTTTTTTTGCTTGCGTTATAGGAGAAGCCTATTAACAGCATGTTAATTGGCTGGGGGCTCCGTGCTCCAAAGCACATGAACGTTTAAGCAGGCGGGAGGCTGCGTTTGCAGTGGCAAAGGGTTCCCACGGCTTTAGGAGTCTCCTGGCCCCGAGAAATTTTGCCGCAGAGGTGCAAAAAAACAGCGCCCGAAAGAGTTTTGAGAGAAAATGTGCGGAAAAAAAGGAGAGGAGGGTGGGGAGTTTCGCTATCCGGCAGGAAAACATGAAACTTCCCATACCGGGAGTCGAACCCGGGCCGCCTGGGTGAAAACCAGGAATCCTAACCGCTAGACCATATGGGAGGCGCTGAAATACAGCCTGCCCGCGCGCCTCAAAACACTATTGCCGCACCGCTGATCGCCAAGGCCGCTCCGCCGGACTCCGCTCCGCCGTTCCACGAGAGTCACCGAGAAACCCCGGGAGTCACCGGGAATAGCCGAGACTCGCCGGGATCCCCGCAATAAGCGCCCCCGGCTTTGCCAGAAAGGCGCTGCCCTCACCCAACATGGCTGCCGGGGCTTCGGCAACGTGACGCCGGGGACGCGCGCGCGGGGAGCGGGCGGAGCGCGCGCTCACGTGACCGGCGGCGGCGGCCGAGCGCTGGGTCCCGTGAGCGCGGGGGGCGGGACGGGGGCACCGCCACAGGCCCGGGACAGGCCCGGCCACCGCCCCC
>VXBN01012032.1:583652-597978 GCA_013397395.1 Sinosuthora webbiana | reverse complement strand
CCGAGCCGCCCCGCCCGCCGGGGCTCACACCGGCATCGCCCCCGAGCCGCCGGAGGAACCGGGGCTCCCACCGGCAGCGCCCCCCGAGCCGGCTCCGAGCCGCCCATCGCCGCCGCAGGTACCGGGTGGGGCCGGGGGCGGCTGCGGGGAATCCCGGGGCAAGCCTGGAAAACGGGCTGCGGGGAATCCCGGGGGAGTCCCGGGGAAAGGGCGGCGGGACATCCCGGGGGAATCCCGGGGAAGGGGCTGCGGGGAATGCCGGGGGGATGGAAGGACATCCCGGGGAAGGGGCTGCGGAGGGACTCCCGGCCCGGCCGCAGCGATCCCGCCCGGGCCGGGTGATTTCGGGAACACGGGTTTCGGTTTCCCGGTGGCAGCGGGAGTTCCCCATGGCCCGGAGCAGGGGGAGGGGAGCTGGGGCTGTGTCAGCGCTTCCCCGGTACCGGGGGTGGCACTGGGATTGGGATTGGGATTGGCGTTGGGATTGGCATTGGGGTTGGGATTGGGGTTGGCATTGGGATTGGCATTGGGATTGGGATTGGCATTGGGGTTGGTATTGGGGTTGGGATTGGCATTGGGGTTGGCATTGGGATTGGCGAGCGGAGCCTGTGCGTGTGGAAAGCAGCAAACCAAGGTGGGCTTCTCTTGGCAGGTGTGTGATGCCAAGCACAGCCATGAAGAAAAAGGTAAGGACAGGGAGGAGGATCCCGTGTTTTCCTTTTCCACCCCCATCCATGAACACCGTTTGTTGTATCCATCCCTCGGGCTGGGGCTCCGGTGCCTCGGGAGCCTCTCGGAGTCAGCGCTGCATCCTCTGCTGGAAGTGCCAGGCGTTAAAACCGGGTTTAGTCCTGGCCTGGGCGTGGGCTGGGTTCGTGCAGAGCCTTCCCCTGCAGCTGCTGTTCCCCGGGCGCTGCCGGGGCTGTTGCAAAACCCTCTGCCAAGCTCTGTGCTCAGCCCCTGCTCGGGGAGGAGGATCTGCTCCAAGCCCTTCCCTGTCCCTGGGACGCCCTCCCAAGGTGTCCCACGAGCCCCAGATTCGCTCAGGGCTCCCAGGAGGATGAAATTTAACACGTGGGGAAGGAGCAGCAGCTCTGGGAATTGCAGGGGTGGGTGTATTTCAGCAGGAGCACATCCAGAGCTCTTAAAGGAATATCTGGCTGGTTTTCCGTGGTGAGGTGGGATTGGGTTCCCTGCCTGGCTCTCGGTGCTGCTCTCTGACCCCTTTGCACGGCCTCTGCAGCCCAGACTTTGGGAATTGGGGCTGCTTTGGGCCGTGCCTCAGGGTGGGATTGAGTTTCTGCTCGGGATTTTGTGCTGGTGCTGTGAAATAAGAGCTTGGCTGTGCTCTGGGGTCAGCTCAGGGGACACGACAGGACAGGGCAGCATCCTGGGGTGGCCTGCCCAGCCCTCCTGGATGTGGAACAGCCAGGAACAAACTTCTTGTTGCCAAATCCTGGAGCCTGTGTGCAGCTTCCCTCTGGCCAGGCTGCTCCCAGAGCAGAGCTGCTGCAGGAATGAGCTGAGCACGCAGGAATGGGCAGTTCTGCCTGGGGTTTGTCCCGAGGCTGTGGCAGCTCCTGCCCTGCTGTCCCAGGGTCAGGGGGGGAGGCTGGGCAGGCACTCCCTGGGCTGTTCTCCTGAAATCCCTCCTGGATGGGAGGCTTGCAGGGCCGCTGCCAGGAGCCGGGTTTGGCTTTGTAACTGGAACTTGTTTAGCAGCTGGGTTTTGTGAGCACGGCTGTGTTGGCTGCCACCGATGGGTTTGTTTTGTTTAATTTTTATTTTTAGATCGCAATGTAAAGCCTTGCCTGGTGTGACTGTCTCTGGTGTGACTGTTTCTGGTGTGACTGTCTCCCCTCATCCCCACCCCCCAGCATTCCCTACTTTTTGGCTGCCTCTTCTTTCCTCTGAGGTCTGCAGGGATGGGACATCATGGAGCCAGGAGTCTCCTGTGGACAGGCATCACTGGAGCCAGAAAGAGTCTCCCTTGCTCTGGGGGACCCTCACCTGGGCTGTCTCATCTGCTTTTCACTTTCTTTTTTTTTGGTCTTCTGGCACCTGAAACTGGGAATGCCCCTGGTATTTGGGGAAAAGAAAACCAGTCATGCTGTGGGAAGAGCAGTATTGGTGGATCTTTGAGGTCCCTCCCAACCCTGTCTGGTTAGGACAGAGTGGTTGGGGTGGAGAACCAGGGGGTGAGGGGTTGTTTCTGCTCTGGAGGGGTTGAGACAAAGCTGTTCTTCATTTTTAAAGTCCTTTGGTGCCACCAAGGCCATCAGGTGGGAGGGGCTGGGAATGGGGAGGCAGCTCCTGCTTTTCCCAAGTCCTGTCCATGTTTTTTGAGAAAAGTGACCGTGGCCAGCAGGGAGGTGGGATGACCACGGCCCAGTGGCCAAGGACAGGAGGGGTTGGGATGACCAAGGACATCAGGGGTTGGGATGTCTGTCCTGCTTCCCACGTGCTCCTCTCTCCCGGTGCATTCCCAGCTGGAATGTGCCTGTCCTGTGTTTAGTGGCTTTGGCAGTAAGATGTCAACTCGAGGGAGCAGGGGAGGGCTCAGTGATCTGGGGGAGCTCATTTTTCCTTCTCTCCCTCTCTGCAGGTGCTGCTGATGGGTAAAAGTGGGTCTGGGAAGACCAGCATGAGATCCATTATCTTTGCCAACTACATCGCCCGGGACACGCGGCGCCTGGGGGCCACGAGTACGGAATTCCCGGCCCCCTTCCCACATCCCGGCGCTCCAACCCCCTCATCAGAGGGGCGGGGCCCTTCCCTGCAGCGATCCCTGGGTCGGGTGTGTCCCTGCAGGTCCTCCCGGCTGCCACACCCCGCTGGGAGCCCGGGGATCAGCCAGGGACAGGCAGGAAGTGGAGGGAAGGGTTCCCTGGGAAAGGCAGCGCTGCTGCTGCTGCTTTATTGTTCAACTCTTACCTTTAACTCCCCTTTTTTGGGATCAGGGAGCAGCCTTTGCTGCTTTATCGTTCAACTTTTATCCTTAACTCCCCTTTTTTGGGATCAGGGAACAGCCTTTGCTGCTTTATTGTTCAACTCTTACCCTTAACTCCCCTTTTTTGGGATCAGGGAGCAGCCTTTGCTGCTTTATCGTTCAACTTTTATCCTTAACTCCCCTTTTTTGGGATCAGGGAACAGCCTTTGCTGCTTTATTGTTCAACTCTTACCCTTAACTCCCCTTTTTCTGGGATCAGGGAGAAGCCTTTGGTGCAGTTGCACCTGTCAGAGCCTCCTCTGTGTTGGTGGAGCATCCCTGCTGTATCCAGGGATCTCCAGCACAGGGATCCTGCAGTGCCCCCATGGTTTTGGCAGGATGATGCTCTGGATGTAATGAATGCCTTTCCTTTTTCCCTTTCCAAAGCCTTTGTTGGGAAAGAGCAAGAAGTGATTCCTCTGGAAGAGGGGGATCAGTTGTTTGGATCTGGTGCTTCTCACTGGGAAGGGCCTGTGAGGATTTAATGTCAGGGATTGGTGTAAATTTCCTGTTTGTCATAAATTTGGCCTCTTCCTGAAGTTTACATTCCCTTTGTTCCTGGTTTATTTTGTTAAGGATGGCTTAGAGCCCTGCAGAGTCATTCCTGCAGTATCCCAGGGATCAGGGAATGTGTGATGGAAGGGGAGCACTTGCTGCACTTCTCAGGAGATCAGTGGGCAGGGAGGCCTGAATTCCCCTGGGAAATGGTGTTTTGGTGGGATTTTACAAGCTGGGAGGAATGCCCATCCCTGGAAGTGTCCAAGGCCAGGCTGGGTGGGGCTTGGAGCAACCTGGGATAGTGGAAGGTGGCAGGGGCTGGAATGAGGGCTTTAATCCCTTCCAGCCCACACCATGCCATGATTTTATGCTGATTTCCATGATTTTTGGCTGCCCACGCTGTGCCCTGGGTGTGTGGTGCAGTCAGTGAACTCCTGCTGTCTCTTTGCAGTTGATGTGGAGCATTCCCACGTTAGATTCCTGGGAAACCTGGTGTTGAACCTGTGGGACTGTGGAGGGTAGGTACTGATTATTCCTGGCCTTTTCCAGCCTCGGGGGGAGGCTGTGGGGAATCAGGGCTGGAACAGAATGGACTCTCCTCCCCCTGGGATGAGGTGGTGCTGAGGGAATTCCCCTTCTGCTGTTCTGAGGTGCTGGAATTGCTCAGCTCCAGCTCGATCCAGGTGGGATTTGTGCAGAGAAGCTGTGCTGGAGATTGATCCTGTGGCTCCTGGAGCAGCTTTTTTCAAGGAATGCTGTCCCCTCCTCAGCTCCATGGCCTCTGGACCATCTCAGCCACGTTCAGCCAGAGTTAAAGGAGATTTAAATCTGGGATTTAAGGCTGAACTGATGCTTTGGGTCACGTTTCACCCGTTCCTGCTGCCGTGGGGTTTCACAAATAGCTCCTTAAAGCCAGCCTGGGGCCAGAAGCAGCAGGACATGAGGGAATGAATCTTCAGCTTCCTGTGGGAACTGTGGGGCTGATGCTCTCCAGGAGCATCCAGCTGTCCTTGGGAGTGCTCAGGGCGTGCAGCTCCAGCCTGGCCTCCAGAGTGGGACCTGCAATTCCAAATCCTCCCTGGCAGGAGGCCTTTCCCACAAACCCAGCATGCCAGGCAGGAGCTGCTCTGAAGGGAATCCCCTGAGCTCTCCTGCTCTGCTCCCTCAGCCAGGACACCTTCATGGAGAACTACTTCACCAGCCAGAGGGACAACATCTTCCGCAACGTGGAGGTGCTGATCTACGTGTTCGACGTGGAGAGCCGGGAGCTGGAGAAGGACATGCACTACTACCAGTCCTGCCTGGAGGCCATTCTCCAGAACTCCCCTGATGCCAAGATCTTCTGCCTGGTGCACAAGATGGACTTGGTGCAGGAGGACCAGCGGGATCTGGTGAGGAGCTGGCAGTTGCCATGGAGATGTGTCCCTGGTGCCGTGTGGGTCACACCTCAAAGGCAGCCCCTCGGGGCCGTTCCTCGAAGGCTCTCTCAGATGTTCTCACAGCTTTTTTGCCTTTTTCTCCCAAAGTGTGTCATCCTAGAATCCAGTGGAGAACAGCAGTGGGGATTTTTAGGGACAAAAAAAGCCTTTCCTGCCAGGTTCCAGGGCTCCCAGCACACCTTGGCTCCTTCCAACCCAAACGATTTTGGGATTCTGCAGCAAGGCGTCCCTGGCCCTGCTGCTCCCTGAGGGTGGGGATCCTGGCCAGTCCCCTGCTGTATCCCAGAGATCCATGTGAAACTCATCCCATAAATCCATACAGCAGCCACAGCACGGGCAGGAACATTGACGCTCAGTCCCTGAACTCTCTTTGTTTCCCAGATTTTTAAGGAGCGCGAGGAGGACCTGAAGCGCCTTTCCCGGCCCTTGGAATGTGTTTGTTTCAGAACTTCCATCTGGGATGAGACACTCTACAAGGTTGGTGCAGCTTCCTCTGCACATCTGCCTTCCCACTGGGAGCAAGAGCAGGAGGAGGGTCCCTGTAGCTGCTGCTGGTGTGTTCAGTGCTGCAGCAGCTGCTTCTGCAGGGTGTCAGTTAAACCCAAATTAATCCTGGGTTTATTAATTAATTAATTTTAGAAAGTCAGGAGCGTGTGGTAAGTATCAGGACCTTGGCAGACAGGCATCCCAAATATCCCCCTGGCTCTCGGGGAGGGTGAGCTCGGGCACTGCCCCACACCTGGGTCAGCAGCTGGGCAGGGAGGGGTGGCTGAGCTTGGAAAACGCGAGTGTGGATGAGCACAGATGTTGATCCCAGCACCCCCAGTCCCTCCTGGGCTTGTTCCTGGCCTGTTGGGATGAGGTGGAACTTTGTTTGGATCAGGGATGAGCTGCCAAGTGTCCATCTGCGTGCTGACCGTGTTCAGGATTAGAAATCTCTGGAAACTCAAGTGGGAGAAGGAGACAGAAGGATTCCCAACTTAAACCAGGGATGATTTAATTCTGTTCAGCAGCACTGTAGTTTCTCTGCCTGCTGGAGAAGAACTGGAGCCAGGGAATGCTCTCCTCAGGTCTGGGCTCCCTCTGGGACCTGGGCATAGAGGGGGGAGAAACTTCTCAGCCTTGCCCAGGCTGTCAGCACCCAGAAGTGCCAAAAATCCCCCTGGGAGCACATTTCTCACGAGAGGCTGAGGAGGAGAGGAGCTGATGGGACCTTTCTGTGTCTCATGTCCAGGCCTGGTCCAGCATTGTCTATCAGCTGATCCCCAACGTGCAGCAGCTGGAGATGAACCTGAGGAACTTTGCTCAGATCATCGAGGCAGACGAGGTGCTGCTGTTTGAGAGAGCCACGTTCCTGGTGAGTTCCTGGGATGAATTCCCTGGATGGAGCCTCCCTTTCCCTCTGCTCTGGAGCCAGGCTGGAGATCTGGAGCTGCTCACCTGGAGAGGAGAAGCTCCAGGGAGAGCTCAGGGCCCCTGGCAGGGCCTAAAGGGGCTCCAGGAGAGCTGGAGAGGGACTGGGGACAAGGGATGGAGGGACAGGACACAGGGAATGGCTTCCCACTGCCAGAGAGAAGGGCTGGATGGGATGTTGGGAAGGAATTGTTGGCTGTGAGGGTGGGGAGGGACTGGTATGGAATTCCCAGAGCAGCTGTGCCTGCCCCTGGATCTCTGGCAGTGCCCAAGGCCAGGTTGGATGGGGCTTGGAGCAGCCTGGGACAGTGGGAGGTGTCAGGTGGGAACTGGATGAGCTTTGAGGTCCTTCCAAGCCAACCCACTGTGGGATTCCATGGAAGTTGGGAGGTGCCAGCCCCGGTGCAGAACGCCCTGATCCAGGCCTTGGATTCTGAAAGCAGCCACTGGGACCCTGTGGGCCACAGGGCCATCCCAAAACTCCCCCTGCAGCAGCTGAGCTGAGGTTTGGTTGGGGTTTCCTCTTGCAGGCTCTGAGAGTGTTTCATGTCCCCGTTGTGGTGGGACTGCTCGAGAATCGCTCCCTGCACAGGGCAGGAGCCTTTTGTAGCTTCAAAACCAAACCTTTTCACTTCCTCCTGCTGGGGCATTGGAGCTGGCCCTGATTTCTTTTGATTTTTGATGTTCTGCAAATGCAGAGCAAGGATGGAGGATCAGCCACGGGATTGTGATGCTTTTCCAGGTCCTGGTGCTCCCAATCCCTCTGCAAAGGTGCTGGATAAAACCACCCTTGGTGCTTGTCCACATTCCTGATTGCTGGGCTGGGCTCTTCACACTTTGCACCAAACTCTTGCTGAGCTGAAGGAAATATTTGAATTTTTTTTTGGAGTGTTTTCCTTGCTGGTGATTTGGAAATGGTGGAGGGAATTTGGGAAAGGAGCCATGAATTTTCTTCCTCCTTGAACTATCAGAAACAAACACTTGCCATGCCTGGCAAGTTCTGCTTTTTTGACCTTTTGGAGATAATAAATAGTCCCATCTTGGGGTGTGTGACAGTGTGATTGTTACAAGAACATTTTTAACTGAAAGAAATGATCTTTGCTACAAAAGTTCCTTGCTTAATTTAAGCGCAATGGTGACTTCTTAAAAAACTCCTCTCCTTTTTTTTTCCACGTATTTAAACGTTCCCAGGACTCTCTTCTCTTGAAGGGAAATTGTCCTGTGAAAATCTCCTTGGGAAATCTTACTCTGAAACGTTGTTCTGAAATTTTGTTTAAATTGGAGTGAAAAAAAAAACCTCATCTGGGAAGTTTAGGAAGGAAATTGAACCCTGGGAATTGCAAGTCTTGAATGTGGCTAAAGCTGTGCTTGTGGGGATTACTGAGCAGGTGTAAAAAGTGTCGGGTTTAAGGTAGTTAAGGGAAAAAAGAGGAAAAAAAAACCTAAAAAAACCAGTTAAATGTGACTCCCTGGATAGAGCAGTTTCACGTCCCTGTGCGAGGGCGCCTGACACATCCAGTGAGAGCTGATTTTGGAATTGTGAAGAGTTCAAAGCAGCTGGCCTGGGGTTTTGAAGAGATCCCTGTCAGGTTTGCTGTGGAGGTGCAGCTGTTTGGGCAGGAAGTGCAGCTCTCACTCCGTGTGGCTGAGGAATAAAGGGCTGGGGCCAGCAGCTCGGTGGGAATGTTTATGGAGATGTTTCCAAGGATTCCTAAAGGCCCTCAGATCCTCTGGGTGTTGGTGTTCAGGCACTCAGGGCTGCTGCTGGATCTCTGGGCAGGAGAAGGGGAGAACTGCTCTGAGCTCCCTCTGCTCCCACTGGAGTGATGGAGAAGGAATTCCCAAGGAACCAGCTGCCTTTGAGGTGCTTTGCTTAGGGAGGAACAGCTTCATTTGGCTTTGGGATCACTGCCTGGGCTGGGTGGGAACATCTATCGCAGCACTCGGCTCATTCCTGAGGCGATGGACACATTTTTCCCCTCTGTTTCCACCTATTTTTGGATCAAGATTTAAATTGCTGTTGGGGTGAAGCCTTCAGCCCTCAGGGGACAGTGGTGTCCCCTGGCAGATCTGTGCCATCCTTTGTGTGCTGATCCTGTCGCTGAGTTTCTCCACGAAAGCCCCGCAGGAGTTGCTGTAAACACTTCCCAAGATCCAGTCAGCCACAGGCAAAGGGAATCCCTGGCCTGCTCCCCAGGCATTCCCAGAACTGCTGTGGGAGAGCTGTGCTGGGATCCCTGACTGCCTGTGCCCCTTCCCCAGGTGATCTCCCACTATCAGTGCAAGGAGCAGCGGGACGTGCACAGGTTTGAGAAGATCAGCAACATCATCAAACAGTTCAAGCTGAGCTGCAGGTGAGCTGCTCCCATCAGCACTGGGGAGATCAGGGCTGCTCCAGAGAATCCCAGTTTGACTCCTTGGCAGCTGGAATATTGCTGGAATGCAAATCATTAAATGTTAATTTAACTCCTCCTTTGCTCACGGTGGGAGAGGTTTTGGTGCTGTTTTATTCCAGGCCTCCTTCCAGATGAAGGCAGAGGAATTCCAGGGCTGAACTGATCAAAAGTCTTTCTCTTGGGAACTGGGAATGGCAGCTGGAGAGCTCTGCTCCAGGCCCTCAGGGCTGGCTGGGGAGGACGTGGCCTGGAGACACTGTTTATCCCTATTTTCAGTGGAAAAGTGGGAAGCTTGGCTTTGCACAGCCCCCCAGGCTCCAGAGTCAGGTTAAGCCTGAGGGTGTGTGGAGCTGGATAGGATGGAGCTTTCTGGGGAGTTTACAGATGTTAGGTGTAAAGAGCAGGTATTCCCATTTTATGCTTCTTTCTGCTGCTCATCCAGAGGGTCCAGCTGGGAATGGCTGAGCCCTGGCATCCACGGGGACCGGGCCTGGTCAGGAGGGTTGTGTCTGGAATTTCCTTCGTTCAGTGCACAATCAGCTGATATTGTTCTCATTTGGCCCAAAACGGAGGAATTTTGCCTTTCAAACCAAGCCCAGCCAAAGCCACACCTTGCCAAGTGGGAATTCCAGCTCCTCCTTGTTCCTAACAGCTCAGGTCAGGGATTTTGGCTGTGTGGCCACAAAGGCTCTTCATTCACTCTTTTTATTTCCTTGTTTTTCAGTAAGCTGGCAGCTTCTTTCCAGAGCATGGAGGTCAGGAACTCCAACTTTGCTGCTTTCATTGACATTTTCACATCCAACACCTACGTGATGGTGGTCATGTCAGACCCCTCCATACGTAAGTCAGAGCCAAGAGAAACCTGCTTGGGACAAAAAAAAACAACCCAAACAAACCAGAAAAACCTCAGAAAAGGTGAAATTAGTCCAGTTTAAACCGTGTTTCTTTTGGAAAATGAGGTTTTAATTACAGAACTAATTGGAATGAAGAGTAAGGGATTGAGGGTGAGCAGGACTCTGCAGAGGTGGTGGCACAGCTGAGCTGCTCTGCTGCTGTCACAGGGAGCCACCAAACCAGACCTGGCTGAGCAGGTTGTGCCTAAAACCTATTTTGGGCAGTTGGGAGCTGGCAGCCCCGGTGATTTTTGGGGAGGAAGCAGAGCTGGCTCATGTTTGGGTGTTGCTCTGGCTGCCTGTCTCGGGTGGACAGGCTAATTTTAGCATCATCTATTTATCCCAAGGAGGAGCTGCAGCGGTGCCAGCCTGCAGCCCCTGGGAGCAGATCCCTGTTTACACAGCTCTTGGAATTCCTGCTGGGAGCTCAGGGGCTCCAGGGACGCTGCCCAGGGCCCCTTGGGGCTGCTGCTGTGGTCTCCCTGCCCTCCTCACTTGGGGAGTTAGGGACAGTGTGGGATCCCTGGGAGTGAGGCACCAGCTTGGGCTGGGGAGCAGCTCTGGGATGAGCAGCTCTCCCTGGGAGAGGCTTTTCCTCATGTTCTTCTGGGATCAGCCAACAGCCCTGACCATCCCACATTAAATTTTGCTCAGACTTTCCCATACTTAATTTTTTACCCACCCCACGTGAAATTTTACCCAGGCTATCCCATATCAAATTTTGCCCACATCTTCCCCTATTGAATTCTACCCAGACCATCCCACCTTAAACCTTGCCCAGACCATCTCACGTGAAATTTTACCCAGCCCCTTCCCACCCTCAATTTTGCCCAGCCCATCCCACCGTGGATTTTGCCTGCCTTGGGGGCAGCAGGGTGCAGCCAGACCCTGCAGACAGAGCTGTTGAGGGGAGGCAGCCCTGAGGACCTGGTGACTCTCACCCTTTTTAACTTCTTTTTATCTCCCCTGTCCCTTTTCCGTCGCAGCTTCCGCAGCCACGCTGATCAACATCCGGAATGCCAGGAAACACTTTGAGAAGCTGGAGAGGGTGGATGGACCAAAGCACAGCCTGCTCATGCGCTGATCCCAGGCACTGGGGCTTTGGGGGGAGAAAAAACGGCTCGGGACTACTTCTTTTTAGGAGAATCTAACACTGTCCATGTGTTTGTTGGGCTTTGAAATGAGTGTGCTGCTTGTTTTTTCTCCTTTTCACATTGGACACTAGAGCTGGAGGCTGGCTGGATCCGCTGCGGACCTTCCCGGAATTCCCTGGCACGGGAGGGTCGGGAAGGAGGCGGCACAGGTGATGTGCCCACAGGGGCTGTGGCAGAGCCCTCGTGGGTGCGTGGCTGCCGGGTGATGGGATATTTACTGTTTCCTTGGATGGTTGCTAGAATAAGTTTATAAAATTCTCCTCATCTTTGGTCATGGAAATAAATTTTTGCTACCAGGGATTTCAGATCCGAGAGCTTTGCAGAGTGGGTTTGCTTTCTCCCAGATCCCGGGGCAGCTTTGGGAAGCAGAGCTGTAGCAGCTGCGTGTCTCCGTTCACGTTTTTGGGAGATTTGGCTGAAAGCCATTCCAGAGTTTCACTGGGAATCGCTTGGCAGCATCTCCCTCCCTTTTTTCTCTCTTGCTGCATCAAATTACTGTGTAAAAAAGGGTGTGGTGCCTCCGTGCCTGGCTCTTCCCTGTATCCCTGCCCACACACCCGCTGGGAGGGGAGAAATCCAGCGGGGTGAGGACTGGGAAGGAGGAGCTGAAAGGGCCGGAGAACCTGGGGGCTCTGTGGGAAAGCTCCCAGCCCTGCTCCATCCTCCTGGAATTCAACACCCGTGTCTCGCACTGCCCACCCAGCAGCTGCCGAGCCTCGGGCTGGGGGAGTTCCCATGGGAATCATCCCCGTGGGAGAGGAGCTGTTCCCAAGGGAGCCTCTGGAGAGCTGTGAATGGGCTGGGCACGTGGCAAAGGTTGTGTCTGTGGGATGTGCTGTGGAATGCCTGGAGTGGGAATCGTGGAGCGAGCCCTGACACAACGGCAGTTCCCCCATGGAGCTGCCCCGTGGCTGGGATCAGCCCCTGCTGGGAATGTCACAGCTTCCCACACTCCAGCCCTGCCCTCGGAGCAAGAGGATGATCCTGAAGCCTCTAGAATATCCCATCGTGCTGGGAAGGGCTTCAGGAGAGCAGGAGAGGCCTCGGTCCCAGGAGATTTGGGCACCTGCCGGGAGCTGCTCTGGAGCCCCGCGGGAAGGAGGGACAGTGGGAATGCTGCCTCATTGCCATGGTGACAGGAGCTGCCACTGGATTTCCTTAGGGATTAAAGCACAGCACATGGGAGTGGGATGGTGTCAAAGGGGGAATGTGGAGTGGGGGCAGGTGACAAAGGGCTCTGAGGGACAAGTGGCCGGAGCTGTCAGGAACCAAATCCTGGCCCGGCTGGAGGTTCCTGGGCAGTGGCCCAGGGGGGATTGGGGTAAAGTTCTGTGGGTCTCCCACTTCGAACCCCTTTTCCTGAAGTGCATGGACATGGGGGCTCTTTGGGAATCAGCCTGGTCCTTCTGCTGTGGCCAAGGTGCCACTGTGCTCGTTGAGTGACAGCTTGTGACAAACACGGGTGGCTGTGTCAGAGCACCTGCCCTGCCTGCTCTGATGGCACTGAGCTGTGTCCTTTGTCCCTTCCCAAAGCACATCCCAGGCCTTTTTGGGAGGGATGTGGGTGGCTGGATTTGGATTTGAATGGCTCCTTCCATTCCAAGCAGGGAGGTTTGGGAGATCAGGCTCAGCACCCTCATCCAACCTTCTGGAAAACTCTTCCCACTTTCTCTGGCAGCTCCTGCTCTCAGGAAAAAAAAAAAAAAATTATGCCTGCTCCAGATGTTTCTCACACAAACATCATCCCAAACCTGGATGAAGGGGCCGTGATCCAGCCTTTTCCTTCAGCGCTTGACCTTGGGATGAGGAGAAACTTGATGCCATGTGTCACTGAGATCCTGAATAAATCCCCCCTTGGCCCAGTTCCTTTCCCCTTGGAGCTGCTGCGGGGCCAGGGATGAGTCCCTGGGGCAGCCTGTGCTCCCTGTGCTTGTCTTGGAGCTACTTCCCAGGTTTTTTGACCATTTCTTTCTTGCCTTGGAGCATGGATGGCTCCAGTGGGGTCAGCCCCAGGCTGTTTCCCCCAGGATGAGCTTTGTAGGGTCAACAATTCCTGAGGGTCTCCCCGGCGATGCTTCCACTTGTTTCTCCCCCTTGGTGGCACAGAATTGTCCCCTGGAGCTGCTGCACATGGGGCTGTGGTGGCCACATGCTGCTCTCCAGCTGGAACCAGCTCCTCCAACACATCCAGGGGTCATGGATTCTCCAAAGTCACCCTGAATTGTCACTGCTGAATTGTGGCTTGTGGGCACCTCATGAGGAGCATCCTCACCATTCCCTGCCCAGGGTCCAACCCCTCCTGCCCAAATCCATCCTTGGGGACGTGCAGCTGCCAGGGAGAGCAGGAGAGGGGACCTTGGGGGAACCCTGCCCTGCTTCCCCCCTTTCTTCTGTGTTTTTTGGGAGGTTGCCTGTGCCTGCTCGCTGACATTGGGATGGGGGTGCCTTTGGCTGCAGGGCCCACTCATCCCCCAAAAGCTCCCCAGGGGAGGTTGGCCAAGGGAGGGTCCCACCTGAGCCTCTCCTGGTGCCTCCCTGGGTGTTTCCTGGGGAAGGGAAGGGGGTTTTTGCCAAAAAGAGGTCGCTTTGGTCCCAGTTGAGGTTTGGTGGCTTGGCAAAGTTGGGGGTCACGGGGGTCCCCTCCTCACACCTGGATGAGCTCTGTGTGTGCCAAGGTCACCACCTTGGTGGCTGTGACCTGTTCCTCGAGTCACCCCTGGCAGGGACACCGTGACTAGGGGACACCCGGCTGAGTCCCCATCCCTGGGGCGGAGCTGGGTCAGGGCTGGGAGGGCGGGTCCTGCACTTGGGGGATTATGGGGTGATTAACCCAGCCTGGGCCTGCCCCTGGCAATCTCAGGGGACACCTCAAGGTTGTGGACAGCCCGATGCTGGGGACGCAGCACCGGGAGCAGCCAGGTCCCCTTGGGACAAGAGGCTGGAAAACCAGCGGGGTCCAGGGAGCGAGGGATGAGTGGGGGTGGATTCCCACTGGCCCCGCTCCACCCCAGGCCAGGGGCTCCCCCAGACCCCCCAGGAAGGGGCCAGAGGACCCCCAGACCCCGCCGTGGCTGCAGCCCCCTGGAGAGGTTCCCCCAACCCTGCCAGGACCCTGCCAGCCTGGGGGACCCCACTGGGGGTGCTGAGGGGGTACCCCACGTATTTCGGGGGCTTACTTGTGTGGTGGGGGGGCTCGGGAGGCAGAGATTGGGGGGGGACGTGCAGGCGGTTCCCCCCAGGGCACCCGTGGGTGCTCGGATTTGGGGGCGCTCCAAGCCCCTGTGGATGGGGGTGCAGGGGGACCACAGCACCCCAAACGGGGGGTCTCTGCCCCCCCCATCACTACCGCAAGTTCCCCAGGCCTGAGCCCTCCAGCAGCACCTCCCCCCCCACCCCGATTTTGGGGTGCCCTCCGCGTGAGGGGGGTGGGAGCAAGTTGGGGTCCACCAAATCCTGCGCGTTCCCATGGCAACGCCGGATGCGAGGGGAGCCGCCCATTGGCTGCCGATGATGTCACCTCAAGGGCGGGGCGCCCCCACCCCAA
>VXBN01012032.1:539023-581075 GCA_013397395.1 Sinosuthora webbiana | reverse complement strand
CTCGGCCAGCGCCGCGGCGGCCGGGAGGTGCCGGGCGGGTCCGTGAGGGACGGGCGGGCCCGGCCCCGCCTCAGGGCACGGGCGGGCCCCGCCATGCCCGGCCCGGCGACCCCCGGGTGGCCCCACGTCCCGCCGGAGCCGCCCCGAGGCGCCGCCCCGGTCGGTTGGTTGGTGAGAGCCCGTTAAAAAAACCCCTTCGCCCCCGCCCCGTGCCTCAGTTTCCCTGGCTCCTCACGGACTGCGGGTCTCTTGCAGGGCCAGGGGAAGGCGACGCCCGCCATGAGCTCGTCGGCGCTGCTGGCTGAGGGCCCCCTCGACCCCCCGGTGCTGCTGTCCGACATCAAGACGGAGCCCCCCGAGGAGCTGCTGGCCAGCGACTGCAGCCAGCCCCAGGCCGAGCCCGTCGATCTCTCCCTCAATAAATCCAAGGTGGCTCCGGCCTCGGCCCCGCAGCCACCACCCCCCACCTCGGTCCAGTCTTCCCCCATGCTGGTGGCTCCCCCGCTTCCCGCTCCCAGCACCGTGTCCATCCCACCCTCCGGTCTCAGCTCCACCTCGGCCATCCCGGCTGTCCTCTCACCCGGCTCCATCCTGGCCTCCACGCAGGGCAGCGGCGGGCAGCAGATCCTCCACGTCATCCACACCATCCCCTCCGTCAATCTGCCCAGCAAGATGGGTAACCTGCAGACCATCCCCGTGGTGGTGCAGTCCCTCCCCGTCGTCTACACCACGGTGCCCACGGACGGCGTCACCGCCATTACCGTGCCCCTCATCGGCGGGGACGGCAAGAACGCCGGGTCTGGTAAGGGCAGCCTGAGGGGGTCTGGGGGGTGGAGGGTGTCTGTCCTGCCTCGTGGAGGGGCACCCTTGAAGGGGATCTCATTTTTCACTGTGGAGTGTCCCTACCTCCACCATGTGCCATTTTCATACAAAGCCCCTCAGCCCCCAGGCTGTGCCCCCCAGGGGACATGGGGAGGGCAGGGACACACAGGGCATGGCACTGCCTGTCCTCCACCCATCCTGCTGCTGGCAGCCTGCCCTGCCCTTCCCACTGGCTGCTTGCTGCCAGCAGCTCTGGTTTCAGCTCAGCTGCTCCCTTTGCCCCCCACAATCCCCTTTCCCAGGACATTCCCAGCTTCCCACCTTATCCGGGATGGGAGGCCTGGGTCTGCCCTGCTCTGGGCACGAGCAGGCAGCCAAAAGTGGTGCCCCCAGGTTGTTTCCTCCCTTTGGGGGCTCTCCATGTGCCCAGCTGGATTTGATTCTCTGGAGGGACAGGCAGTGCTTGGAGCACTGCAGGAGCAGCAGGAAGGCTGAACCCCTGATGTGAGTGTTTTGGGGGATGTGTCTGTTCTGTGCTCACCCCGTGCCTCTTGGTGCCCTAAAGCTTTCCTTTCCCGGACCCCCCCAGTGAAAATGGACCCTGGCTCCGTGTACCCCATGGACATGAACAGCGACAGCGAGGACAGCGCCTCCGAGAGCGGCCCGGCGCCTTTCCAGGACCTCCAGAGAGAGTGAGTCTCCTCCTGCTCGTGTCTCCCCACCCTTTATCCCCCTGAAAGCCCCGTGGGCTCCAGGGGCTGCGGGGCTGTGGCTCCAGCTCTCCGTGCTCCCGGCAGGCCGGCGGCGCGGGGGCCCAGGGCCGATTCCCCGGACCTGAAGAAGCGGCGCATCCACCAGTGCGACTTCGAGGGCTGCAATAAGGTCTACACCAAAAGCTCCCACCTCAAAGCCCACCGGAGGATACACACAGGTAGGGCTGGGGTCGGTGTCCCTGGATTCCCCGGGGGCTGGGGGGGTGATGGTGCCCTGTCCCTGGGCAGAGGGGCGGCCCTTTGGGAGTGCTGGGTGGGGGTGCCCAGGGATTCCCCGTTTGGAATTTCTGTGGGGGGGTCTGGGGGGCTCACAGTTGCAGCGCTGACCCCTCCGTGCTCCCCTGGCACAGGCGAGAAGCCCTACAAATGCACGTGGGAAGGCTGCACCTGGAAGTTCGCCCGCTCGGACGAGCTCACGCGGCACTTCCGCAAGCACACGGGCATCAAACCCTTCCGCTGCTCGGACTGTGACCGCAGCTTCTCCCGCTCCGACCACCTGGCCCTGCACCGCCGGCGGCACGTCATGATGTGAGCGCTGCCCGCCGCGCTGGGAGCCGGCCGCGCCTCCCTGCCTCCATCCATCCGCTCCCCGCGGCGCCGGCGGGGCGGGGACTGCGGGAGCGCCGGGGCCGAGCCCGCTGCAGGAGCCCCGCCGGCACGGGACGGCAAACAATGGATTCCGGACTGCTGCCCCTTCTCTCTTGTCCCCAGTTGTTCTTGTTCCTGGGTTTGACCTCGCCTGGAGGCTCCTTGACTCCTCACCTGGAATTCACCCGTTAGCTGCCTCAGGCTCCTCAGCCTCCTGCTCGTTGTTGCCCCGTGTGCTCCCTGTCCCCTGCCCCTCCCAGTGGCTGGGGGCAAAATGTGGGAGCCGTGGCAAGGACAGGGGTGATGGGCCCCTGTGGAGCAGCTGTTGGCCATTCCCTCTCCATCCCCAGACTGTCCCAGCAGGAGAGGGGACATCACCTCTCTGTGTGTCCCTCGGCACGTGCTGGGCTTCATGGGAAGTGCTGGGGCCACACAGAGCCTGGAGGAAAAGAGGAATCAGCAAGGGGGGAAACACAACCCAGCAGTGACCCACAAACGAGACCATCACCACCACACAAAGGGGAACTTTGTGGAACATGGAACTTTTATTTTATGGAATTCTACGGGGGGGGTGGGACAGGGTGGGGGGAGATGAGGGCCAGCAGCCCTCAGGGTTTTTTGGAAGACTCTGGGCCACTTGAAGTGTTTCTAAGTTAAACCAGCGGCTGTGGCCACACGCTTTGCTTTTTAATAATAGCTTTTGTGGAGTGTTTCTTCAGTCCCCCCAGCCAACCCCCTGGTTGCTGGGAGGGGGTCAGGACTGGAGCTGTTGGGTGGTGGGGAGGGCCATGGGGACCATGACACCCCCATGCTCAGGGCAGTCCCTGCAGGGGCTGGCTGGGAGGAGGAGCTGCCAGACTCGCTCTGAGCTGGTGCTTTTGCCCTGGCTCTGTGGGGATGGGGGCACTTGTGGCCCCTGAAAACAACTCACTGCTGCTTGGGAAAGTGCCTTTCCTCAGCTTCCCATCCAGCAGCCAGGGTGTGCCATGGGCAGAGCTTGTCCCTGGCCTGGGGGAGAGTCTGGCTGGGCACACGTGAAGTGCTGGGACCTGTCCCTGGCCACAGCCACCCCAGGCGAGCTGCAGGCCTGGGGCAGAGTGCCTGGAGAGCTGCCAGGTGGGGAATGTTTGTTCATCTATTAATGGCAGGAGGCACTCCAGAAATGCCCTGGATTGGTCTGGTCAGGGTGAGGATGTCACCTCCCAGAGGGGACAGGGACAAGGCAGAGCTGTTCAAGGCATTCTGTGTCCAGAGGATGGACCAGAGGGGTCCCAGTGCCCTGAGCTGGACGAGCAGGACTGCAAGAATGATCAGCTCCCTGAACTTGTGCAGGATCTGCTGTTCCAGCGGGATCCCTCCAAATCCTTGTGGGATCTGGGAACCTCCAAAGCCCTATGGGACCTGGTGGGATTCACCTGAGAGTCTTCCAAGAGTTGCTGGTGCCATCACAAAGCCTCTCTTGATGATTTTGAAAGGTCTTGTGAATCCAGGAGGTCCCACCTGGCTGCAACCTGGGGACTGTAGTCCTGGTTTTCCAGAAGGGCAAGAAGGAGGACCCCGGAACCCACAGGCCTGTCAGTCTCACTTCAGTGCCCAGTAAAATCATGGAAAAGGTTATTCTGGGAAGCATTGGGAAACACCTGGAGGACAACACAGTAGTTGGTCACAGCTCCATGAGGGGAAAGTCCTGCTTGTCCAACCTGATTTCCTTGTACATCAGGGTATCCCGCCTGGTTGATCAAGGAAAGGCAGGAATGGAATCTTTTTGGACTTCAGCAAAGCTTTTGATCATGGGTCAAAAGGGTCCTTCTGGACAAAATCTCCAGGCCACAGCTGGATAAACACATCATGGGCTGAGGGAGCAACTGGCTAATGGGTTGGGCACAGAGGGTGACAGAGTGGGGTGACACCAGCCTGAGCCCAGTTCTCTTCATCATCCTGATGCACAACCTAAGGAAAAAAAATCTCTTAAATTCTTCAATTGAAGCTTTTTGGGGATTTTGCATGAAAGATGTCCTATTCCAGAGAGAAAAATGACAAAGAAAAGATATAAATACTCCTTACAGAAATGAAAAAATCATCCTTTTGGAGGATTTGAGCATCCTGACACCTTTTGAAGGGCCCCGGGCCTCCACCTGGGCTCGGCCGAGGGTGGAGCTTCTCCAAAGGCACGGCCCCACCCGCGGCACGGCCAGCGGGACCGAGGGACAACCGAGGGACAACCGGGACCCCCAACCCCACCACACCCCGTGCCGGGTCCTGGGGCACACGTGGGGTACCCGGTATGAGTCTGCCACGGGGACACCGAGCTCAAACCAGCTCTGTCACCCCCGGCACCGACCCTCGGGACTCCCTCGGGACCCCCGGAGCTCTCCTGCACGTACCTGTGGGCACCCTCAGCGGGGTCACTGGGGTTGGTGTCACCCCCAGCCGGAGCCTGGGGGTCCCCTGGGGGGCTCAGGGTGCTGGCAGTGCGTGTCAGGGCTGGGGGTTTCTCTGGGGGCACGGGGGAGCTCTTGGGTGGTGCCCTTTGGGGGACAGGGCGCTCTTTGGGGGTGCTGTCACCCTGTGTTAAGGTTCAGAGCGGTACTTGGTGGGCTCTGTGCTCGCCCTTTTGGGTAGGCAAAGCCACGCTCGGGAGGTCCCTCCTGTCCCTCATTCCCCAGTTTGGTTATGGGGTGTCCCTGGCCCCCCTCCTGACCGCCCGCAGCGCCCCGGGGTCGGTGTGTGGGGCAGCCGGGGCGGTCCCAGCGGGCGCTGCTCGCCCCCCAAACCCGCTGGGAGGGAGCGCTGCCGTGACCCGGTGACAGCGCTCGGGCACCCGGTGGCGCCAGCGGCCCGCGCTGGGCGAGGGCTGCAGGAGGAGCCGAGGGATTCCCGTGCTTCGGGAATTGCCCTGAGCGCGTGGGGGCCGCGGCGGCAGCGCTGGTCCCTCGGTGCCCCCCTGGCACGGGTGAGGAGCCCCAAGATGCCGGTGGGAAGGCTGCGCCTGGAGGTTCCGCAGGCACACGGGGCATCAAACCCTGCCGCTGCTCGGACCGCGGCCGCGGCTTCTCCCGCTCCCACCACCCTCGGCAGGGGCTGTTGGCACAGGCTGGGTTGGGCAGTGGGAACAGTGGGACGACCCCCAGGCCTAGTGAGGTGCTGCAGAGGTTTGGGGGTCACACAGGGTCCTGTGCCAAGTGCCCGTGACAAAGGGACAGCGGTGTGTGGGCATCGCCCCGCGGCTGGAGAAGATGCCGAGGTCCTGCCGCACGGGCAGCAGGCGCCAACCCCTCCCTGAGGGAGCAACTGGCTAATCCAGGGGCTGGAATCATCATCCCAAGGGTCCAGGCTGTGCTTTCTCCCAGCCCGCTCTCCTGGGTTTTTAATTGCTCTGAGGGCTTTTAATTAAAACCCCTGAGGGCTTTTAATTGCTCTGAGCAGCCCCACTTGAGACACACACACCCCCCCGCCCCATCCCTGGGCTCATTTAAGCTCAGCCTGGGGCCTCCAGCTCCTCCCTGGGCTGTGCTGGAGCTGTCTCTGCCCTTTCCACAGCCACGGACCCCCGGCTCTCACCTTGGACCTGCCCTATCCCTGGGACCTGGGACTGTCCTGCAGCCTGTGCCAAGGGCAAGGTGAGCCCCCGGGAGGGCTGTGCCACCCCCGTTCTGGGGACAGGTGGTCCCTGAGCTTCAGCAAAGCCCCTCAGGGGCTGCCAGATCCCGTGGTACGAGGGGCACACCCAGCTCCTCATCCCCTGGGAATTCTCCAGGGCCTGTGTGGGATTGTGCTGCTGCCAGCCCTTGTGGCACAGTGGGGACAATCCAGCTCCACATCCCCTGGGAATTCTCTGGTGCCTGCGGTTGTGCTTGGCGGGAGCACAGCTGGGAGCACAGAAAACCCTCCTGGACTGTGTTTTCCAGGCTTGGCAAAGGTCCAAGCCTGGGTTTCTTTGGGGAAAAAAAAGGCTGATAGATTCCACCCCCTTCCTCCCACCCTGCACTTGTCCTGGAAACTCACCTCAGCCTCAGGCCCTTCTGCTTCCTCACCCCCCTCCCCCAGGGATGCCTGGAGGAGCTGCTCCATCTCCCTGCCGGGGGCTGTGATGTCCCCAGTGCTCCCCCACAGCCCCACTGGGGATCCTGAGGTGTCCCCAGCTCCTCGGGGCTCTTTCCCCATCACCTGCCTGCGCTTTTCCGTGGCTGGGAGCAGAATTTAGCAATCCCAAAACTGCTTCCCTGCTGAAGGAGCAGTGACTGGGAGGGGTCCTGCTGCCTGGGGACACCCCCGTGTCCCCGGGACGGGCAGTGGGGTGGCGGTGCCCTGGCTCTGGGCTCAGCCGCGGTCCCTGCGGACGCTTCCTTGTCCCTGTCGGGGTTGCCGGGGCCTCTCCCGCCCGCCCGCCCGGCACTGCTCAGACTGGTTTAGCAAGTGGATGGGATGGGGCGGCCGCTTTTCCTTTGAAGGGCTCCCGGGAAGCATTTGATGGCTGGAAAGCTCCCGAGGAGGAGAAAGGAAAAGACAAAAATAGGTGGTTTTGGGTTTCGGTGAGGGAGCGGGGGAGGCGCGGGGCCGCTCCGGCAGCTTTGCAGACCTTTGTGTGCCGGGACAGGCGAGCGGGGTGTCCCCCTGCCCAGAGGGATCCCGAGGAGCGCCCGGCACAACCAGGAGCTCCCGGCCCGAACCCGGGTGGCCTCGGCCCAGGGAGGCAGAGCCGGAGCGGACGGGGGATGTCCACCGCGGTCCCGAGAGAGGTGGGTGCTCCAGCATCGCCCCGGGGCGGCTGCGCGGCTTTGGGGCGGCGGCAGGGAGGGGAAGAGCTGCTGCAGGAGGAAGGCAGGGCCAGGGACCCCCAGGCAGGGCCAGAGACCCCCAGGTAGGGCCAGGGACCCCCAGGCAGGGCCTGGCCCCTTCCCCAGTTCCTGGGTGGGACCCTGAGTGGGGGCTCCTGGGGGGCCAGCCCAGTGCTGGGGTGTGAGGGTGGCTGGGGGCAGGCTGGGGGTGCCTCTGGCTGTCCTGGGGTGATCTGGGGAGTGGGAGCTGAGGTTTGCTTCCCAGCCTGATCCAGGTTTCCTCGAAATTCGGTGCCTTTCTTGCCTTTTTAGCTCAAGTCTCTGTAATTCAGGGCTTCACCTGCCTCCTGCTCCCTCACGAGAGGAGGACCTGGCTGTCCTTCCTCCTCATTCCCAAGGACCCGGAGTGCTGGGATCCGGGATCAGGGGCTGGTTCCCCCGTTCTCCCCCTGGCTGGGACCCCCTTTCAGCTCCCTGGGGTCCCTCCATCCCTCCCTGCACAGGATCTCACTTCCCAAACCCCCTTCAGCCTCTCTGTGCCGGCTTTTCAGAAGGGGATTCTGCGTGGAATGAGGGAGGAAAACGTGAGGAGGGGAGCGTGCCGGTGGCCGTGTCACGGGGAGCCGCCGTTATCTCGGTGCCATCGTGGGTGGCACGTGGGGACACAACGGGGCCCCCGGGGCGAAGTGCCGGTGGTGGGATGGGCTCAAGGCCGTTCTCCCGGGGCAGATAAGGGCACTGCCGGCGTTTGGCCCGTCCCTGCAAGGAGAGGCAGCTCCGCCTTGGGAAGTCACGGATCGATCCCTGCGGGGCAGGAGCAGCCTGGGGTGAGCCCTGCTCCGGGAATGGGATTCACCCAGCTGCGGGTGGTATAGAGGGAAAGGGAACTCTTGGTTTTTATAATTTGTCTGGAATCACAGAATGGTTTGGGTTGAAAGGACCTTAAAGCCCATCCAGTCCCACCCTCTGCTATGGCAGGGACACCTTCACTGTCCCAGGCTGTTCCAAGCCCTGTCCAGCCTGGCCTTGGGCACTGCCAGGGATCCAGGGGCAGCCACAGCTGCTCTGGGCAACCTCACCACCCTCATTACAGACTTCCTTCTTTCCACGGGTGGTCCTGCAGGCTCAGTGACACATCCCCTGTCCCTGCATCACCGGGGAGCCCTGGTGAGTGCTCCAGCAGCAGCACAGCTGCCCTGGAAAATTAAACCCCGCAAGGCCTGAGCTGTTCCCATGTTTGCTTTCCCAAGGGCTCAACAAGCTCGGCTCTCTGGGATGCTCAGCCCCCCCAGCTGATGGTTTTGGTCCCTGGTGTGGGGTGGCAGCTGTGACACCAAACCTGTGCTGTGGCTCCTGCTTTGAGCAGGAAGGCCCTGGAGTGGCAGGAATCCCATGGGAACAGGCATTCCCCTTCCCTGGCAGCACCCGGGCTTCTTTCCCTTTGGCCAGGGGGGTAGAGCAGCCCTGGTCCCACCACTTCCTTCCCCATCTCCTGGGGTCCCCTGGAGCTGCTGGGATGTCCCCAAGGTGGTGACAGCAGCGTCCCTGCCTGTGTGGGATCCTGCCTGGGACACACAAGGGAAGTGGGGGATTGGGCTGATTTGGGATGGTGAACAAAGAGAAGATCCAGGCTCTCCCTTTGGGAGGGGCTGGGGACAGTCAGGGCTGGATTATCTGGAGCAGAATGGCTTTTTTTGTTTTGTAGCTCTTTGCCAGAAAGGTGATTTTTATTCCCTTGTATCTCTAGATCTTACACTTCTTCCTTTCCAAAAGTGAAACCCAAACACAGTTGCCTGGTGTCTCCATATGAACCCCGTGCCCTCCCACCTGTCTTCCAGGGGCAGCCACAGCTGCTTCTTTTCCTTCGGGACTTGTGCCTTTTATTTTTGATCCTTCACTTTTATCTTTGATCCTTCACTTTTTATCCCTGGGAATGAGAATTGTGAGCAAGCAGGAATCTCCTCTCAAAATTAGTTTTGGTGCAAAACTGATCCGTTCATGGCAAAAAAAATGGCATTTTCTCATTGAAAAGTACCCATGCCTGTAAAAAACTGGAATATCCTCCTTGTTCTCCCTTGTTTCAGCGCAGGGGACTCAGTTTGGGGACAGTGGCCTGGCTGGGGGGTGTTCCAGGCCTCAGGGTTGGGGACTGCTCCCTTCCCTCCATCCTGGTGCTGCTGGAGCTGCCTGGGCACCGTGGTGATGAGGCTCCTGGAAGAGCTCAGGGGTTGGGATCGGGGTTAAATCCTGGGGTATGGGATTGTCCTGAGCTCTGTGTGGGAGCACAGCTGGTGACAGAGCTTGAGGTTGGGATCGGGGTTAAATCCTGGGGTATGGGATTGTCCTGAGCTCCGTGTGGGAGCACAGCTGGTGATGGAGCTCCTGGCCTCCTGCTCAGGGCTGGGATTTGGGTTCAATCTGGGTTTCCTGAGCACTCTGTTGGAGCACGGCTGGTGATGGAGCTTGAGTTTGGGACCGGGGATCAAATCCTGGGGTGCCGGAGCTTCCTGAGCTCCGTGTGGGATCACGGCTGGTGACAGAGCCGCCTCAGGGGGATCAAATCCTGGGGTGCTGGAGCTTTCAAGCACATTGTGGGATCACAGCTGGTGACAGAGCTCCCGGGCACCTGCTTGGGGTTGGGATCGGGATGGAATCCCGGGGTGCGGGATCTTCCCGAGCTCCCTGTCCGAGCCCAGCTGGTGACGGAGCTCCCGGTGTGGGGTTAAACCCCGGGGTGCTGCAGCTCCCCGAGCTGCCTGCGGAGCTCCCGGGCTCCCTTTTATGCGCGGGTGTCCCGGCGGGGCCGGCGCCGGGAGCCTGATTGGCTCCACACCCTGCGCCGCTTCCAGGTCCGGGCGTTTTCCCCTCCCCGGCCAGGTAAACCTTCCCGCGGCCAGGTAAAGCCTTCCCGACCCGCCGCCGGCCTCCCACCGGCGCACCTCGCTCCGGCTCGCCTCAGGGGATTTTTTTTTGCCTTCCCCTTCCTTGTTTCCCCCCCTTTTTTTTCCCCCCTTTTTCCCCGTTTTCCGGGCCAGGCCCGTCCCCGCGCGGGGGGATGAGCGGCGGGCTGGTGGACGCCGCGGTGTTGGCGCCGCTCAAACCCGTCAGCATGTCCGGGGACCCCCACGAGGACCACCCGGTCTTCGAGGACATCAAAGGCCCCTCCCGGCCCCTGGAGAACCCTCCCGACCTGGCGCAGGTAAGCGTTGGGAAGGGGCCGCTCCCACCCGCTCAGGTGTGCGGAGCCTCCCGAAAACCTGGGGATCTGGGCTCGGTTCTGCTTTGTTTTCCCCGTCGTTGCTGCGACACCTCCCGTGGCTTTGTCGGCTCCCGCTTCCCCCTCTGCCGGGTTTTCTCCTGGGCGTGTTGGGTTTCGTTTGGGAATTTGGGTTTGGGGTTTTTTTTTTTTTTTGCCTCCTGTCTGCCTTCAGAACTCGCCGTCGTCCGTGTGGGCTTTGCTCCCGCTCCAGGGTTCAATCCGTCCCCCCTGGGACTGGCAGGCCGGGGGTCTGTCCCACTGGGAAGGATTTGGGGTTTTGGATCTCTGTGCCTGCACGTGCCGGATGGGCAGCGGGACCTTCTTTTCCATTTTATTTTATTCCCTGTGTTTTTCCGCTGCCGCGGTGGGGAGGGAATGCTCCTTGAGATTCCCTGGCAGCACTGCCTGTACAGGAAGGCCGGAGAAGTGGCTTTGGGATGTTCCCTCGGGCCTACCCCAGCCGGGGGGACGAGGCTCCGTGTGCCAGAGCCTCCAGCCGCCCTTCCTGCTGGGCAGGGGGGTGAGGCCGGCCCGGCCCCACACCACAGCCGTGCTTTCCCCCTTTTCCCGCTCCGTGGGGCGCGGGGTGCCCGGGGTAATGATTAACCCCGAGCCCCACGGCCCCAGCGCCATTTTAACCCGGGCGGGAGCGCTCCGGGCCCGGCTCCAGGGACACGCAGGGATCCCCGGGACCTGCTGCTCCTCCAGAGAGCCCCGGCAGGGATCCCTGCACGGGGGGCACCGGCCAGGGGCTGGGGCTGGCTGTGCCCACCGCCCCGTCCCTTGTCCCCATGGCACCGATGTTCCCAGGGCCATCTTGGGGCTCTGGCCCTCAGGGGGAAGTGAAGGCCGTGTCCGTGTTTCCTGGAGATCCGGGATCCCCGGGGCTGTCGGCAGTGCCTGTGGGTGTGGGGTCAAACAGGGGGGCCGTGTCTCCCTCCCCTGTGGTGTTCCTGCTCCTCCGTGCGGGGTTTGGGGATCGCCTGCATCGGAGCTGGGTGGTGGCTCTTGGAAAGCTGGGGATTATCTCCGGGGCCTGTCCCTGAGTCCGGGAAAAGCTGACAGCTCCCTCCAAACCTCCCCCAGAACGGGCTGGGGCACGGTGAGCTTGGCTTGTTCCCTTTTTCCACCCAGGTGGGATGAGACAGGGTGGCCATGGCCATGGCTGGCCCTGAGCCACCTCCTGTCCCCCCATGGGGACGCCCCTGGTGGGGGACACCCATGGTTTGGGGACACCTTCACCCCCAGCCCACCCTGGCTGTGCTCCCGAGGGAAAGGCGATTTCTCTTCCCAGTTTGGTGTCCCTTTGCTCTGGGGTGGTGGCAGCTGAGGGGTGGCCTTGGAGGTGTCACCCCTTTGCCATTGACCCTCCTGTGTCCCTCTCTGGGCAGTGGGGATCCTGGGGAGCTGAGCAGATCCCATGGATCCCCAAACCCGCCCAGGGACACCCCGAGAGCCCTGGGCTGGAGCCCACAGCCCCCAGGCAGAGTTTTCCATGCCCTGGCTCCTTTCTCCCGGCGGATTCCAGAGGCTGTGGCGCTGTGGGAGCTGTGGCTGGAGGGTGGAAGGACTGGAAGGCTGCAGGGCTGGGAAGCCTTTGCTCCAGAGGGTTTTTATCAGTTTGACAAGGCTGGTGCCAAAGGCTGTGACCTGTCAGGCTCCAGCTCGGGGCAATTCCCGCTGCTCTGGCTGCCCGAGCTTGGGAAGAGGCAGGAGCAAATGATCCCTGTGGTTTCAAAGTCCCGTTGCCATATATCCCCCTGAAATTGCTTTGAACGTGGGAGCTGTTTGCTGTTGAAAATTTTATTGGATCTGACCCAGGTGGAAACAGATCTTTTGTGGAATTTCCAATCAGTTTTTCCCTTTCCTTGGCTTTCCCAACAAAAAAAAAAAAAAAAAAACAACAAACCCAAACCTATGAAAAGAGGAGGGAAAAGGGCTCGTGAGAGGAAAGGACTTTTCCTTCCCAATTTGAGTCAGATCAGCCAGAAAAAGCATTTTCCTCTTTAAATCTCCAGCAGCTGATGCTGGAGGGAATAACAGTAATAATAATAATAATAATAGTAATGTAAGGCATGTCCAGGGAACATTTCAGGTGAGGAGGAGCTGATCCCTTTGTGTGGCTGTTGGGGATGAGTGAGGGGCCTGGGGGTTTTATCCCTGCTCCCACCTGGCTGCCACAGCATTCCCGGGCTCCTGGGGCTGGAGAAACACCCCGGGATCAGCCGGAGCCTGGAAGGACAGGGCAGGAATTGGCTCCTCCAGGCTCCCCTGCAGCTGTGGGGAGGTGGCTCTGCCACCCACTGTCCTCGAGGGTTTGGGAAGGCCATCCCTGTCCCCGTGGCTGGGAATTCTGCTGTTGGAGGCTCCGGGGCTGTTGGGAGAGGACAGGAGCTCCAGGGAAGAGAGGGAAGGACAAACCCCCAGCCCGGCCCTCGGTTTAACCCCTTCCTGCCTGTGCCAGGCCCCGGGGCAGTTGTGGTGGGGCTGGTGAGCTCCCGCTGGGGCTGAGGCTGTGGTGGGAAACAAGGAACGTCCTGATGAGTGTGGAAGGGGATTTTCCTTGGCTGCAGGCTGAGGAACAGCAGCAAAGGGCTCCCTTTGTGTCCCCTGATCACAATTCCTGCCACACAGGTGCTTCCCCACCCTGTCCTTGGCTCCTTCTGGGCTGGGGGGGCCAGGAGGGATAAAACATCTCCAGCGTCTGGGAGGTGCTTGCACACATCAGATGGGATCAGGAAAGTGTTCCCAGAGCTTTTCCTGGCACTTCCCAAACCCTTCCAGCCGTGGGGAAGAGCTGTGGAACAGGGTGGAACTGCTGTGGTGCTCCTCTGATTTATCTTGGCAGGGATTTTGCTTCTGGATCACGGGAGAAGCTGGATTCAGCATTTTTAGGAGTGCTCCAGCTTTCAGGAGCTGTTTCAATCCTGCCCTGTCCCCGTGCCACATCCTGCACCTCCTTTGCCACATCCTTGTCATGAATGTGGCTCGTGGTGGCTGCCCCTGGAGCAGGGATGGCTTTCCCAGGAGGGAAATGGGATGGGATGATTTATTTCCTTGGGATCTCAGGAGCTGCAGGAAGGGAATAAATTTGGCTTTTCTGCAGGGAAGGGGGAGATGGCTGCTTTGGAATTTTGCTCTGGACCTGGAATGAGATGCCTGGGGAGAATCCCCTTCCTGGCTTTGGAGAAGGGTTCAGAAATTCCACGGAAGTGAGCAAAATCCATTTCCAAAGGGTGCTGGCAGCCCGGGCAGGCTCCAGGGTGTGCAGGAATGGGGTGGGAGAGATGGGAAGTTAAATCTTGACACGGAGGGATCAGACACCTGCTCCCTCTGGCGTGAGGATGGGTTTGGGAGCTGGTGGAGCCTTACACGAGGGATCTCCAGAGGGAGGGATCCTTCCCTCTGTTTTGCTTTGGGATCAGCTGATCCCGACGTTTTCGGGACCAAGCCCTGGATTTGCAAGTCTGATGGGCTTTGTGCCTGCAGGTAGGTGTCTGCAGGGCCACGGGGAATCGGGACACATTCCCAGAAAGGATCCATTTACCCCTCTAATTTTGCAGGAAGACCCTTAGGAGAATCCCCACCCGTGTGCCAGGGGTTGGTCCCATGGCAGAGCAGCTCCAGGAAGCTCGGGATAAAACCAAAACCCGGCACATTCGGGGGGTTCACCCACAACAGTCGTTATTTTATTTTTCTGGATGCCCAGAACCCCGCCGAGTCCCCAGGGCTGGGTGCAGGACGGAAGGAGGAGCAGGACGGAAGGAGGAGCAGGATGGAAGAGCTCCATGGAATTGCCCGGCCGAACTTTGAGCCGCGCGGCTTTGTCCCGGCGGGACAAAGGCTGATTGTTCTGCCGGGGGAAGTTTGGCCGGGGCAGCGAGGGAAGGGGACAAGGACTCCAAGTGTGCCGTGCTCGTCCTCCTGCCCTCCGCAGGATTAGCTGGAAAAGCGCCGGGTGGGTGGGTGTGTTTTCCTCTTCGGAAACCTGGAAAAGGAGGGAACGAGGGAAGGCAGCGGGTCTCCCTCTGCCGCCGCTCCTGAGCGCTGCGTGGGAAGCGAACCCCGTCACCTGAACTCGCTCCCCGGGCTTTGGGGAGTGCATTTCTGCCCCGTGCATCACCGCCCGGGAGTTTTCCCCCTCGTCTCAAACCTGTTCGGTCACCTCCCGGCGCTGTTTTGTTCTCCTTCCCTGCTCCACTGAGTTCTTTTATCCAACCCATCCACTGCAAATAATCGCACTTACGAGCGTCTTGTGAGCTTGATTACAGTGTTTGCTTTCCTCGTGCTCCATTGGCGAATTCCCGCAGTCACAGGGTCCCGCCGGGCTCCGGGGATTGGAGAGCTCGTGTTTACAATTCAGATGTTCTCAGAACTTGAGCTAGCATGAAAACCCTCCAAAAAAACCCCCGTGGGCTGTTTACCACATCAAAGAGCTCCAGCCCCGTTCAAGCTCGGCTTGAAACTCAAACAAAGAATCTTTCATTGAGTTCAGAAATGCTGCGAGGATTCTTGGAAAATTGTTGTTTTCTCAGCGCGATGGGGAGGGACCTTCAGGTTCCCACCCAGAGCAGGAGTTGCGAGTACTGAAATGCGTTTCAGGACCTCGCGCTTTGTAGGATTTTCAGTGCAAGCAGGAGAAGGGAATGGCAAGGAATTAATCCCAGTGTAGCTGCTCTGAAAACACAGGTTTATCCCAAACCCCAGCCTATTATCCATCCCTCATCAGATCCCTCACACCTGAGGTAATTTATCTCATGGATCTGAACCCATGCTGGAGAGGCCAGAGGATGTGGATGCTCTCCAGCCCATCCAACCATGGGGTTTTTTTTAGTTGTGTATTTATTTATCCCAAATATTTTAGTGTTGTCTCTATAAAATCATCGTTTTTCTGATCCTCAGGGATGTTTCAGAGAGCTAAACCCAGGAATGGCTGGCTATGTTAAAATTCCTCCCAATGAGCAGGTTTAATTTTCTCTAAACTGTGGAAAAGCCCCAAATTTGTTGGGAAAAATCAGGGCATCTCCCCAGCTGCTCATCCAAAACATTTCTGAATGTTTCGTTCTGGCCAGCTTCCAATATTTGGGGGTTTTGTGGTTCTGTGGCATGGGAGGAACTCAAATCCATTAATTTGGGGTTTGCCATCCCCTTGGGGATCCCAGGAGTGTCCCAGTCCTTGTGTTTCCCAGGGCTGGCAATGCCCAGGCTCCCCCAAATGCTCCTGCTGGAGCTTCTCCTGGGAGCTGTTACTGACCTGTGCCATAATCAGCCTCCCTCAATTAACAGCAACTGGGGATCCCTTTCTACACAGGGAAAGGGAGGCTTTGGGTGGAAGGCCCTGGATCTGGAGGAAATTCCAGATTTCTGCTCCCAGGAGCACAGAGGTCCCTGCTCATGGCAGGAGGTGGAATGAGGTGGTTGTTAAGGTCCCTCCCAACCCAAACCATTCCATGATTCTATGAAATACTCAGCCCAGGACTCAGGGCAGGAGGGGACCTGCTCCAGTGTCCCCCTCTGTCCGTGTTTTGGCAGGACCTTCCTGGCCTGGGGATGTTCAGGTTTGGAAGGAGAGTTGGCCCAGCCCAACTTTCCCAGCTGCCTCAGGGTTTGTTTTGTTTTCCCAACTCCTCTGGGAGAAAGCTGGGGCAGCAGGGGTGGGGGGGATTTGCTGTCTGCATGTGAAACCTGACCTTGCCCGGGGTCTGCCCCGCTGCTTTTCCTGGGAAGAACAGGATTTGTGGGCTCTTGGCTGGGATCTGGGTGCCAGGAGGGCTCCACAAGCCCCGGCAAGCAGCCAGTGACTCACTGCATTGTCAGCCCTGGGAATGTGCCTCGGAGAGGAGCGGGAGCTGCCACAGGGATCGAGGGAGGCAGAGTGGATCCCAGCAGCTGGGGAGGATCCCTGGGAGCTCCAAAGCCTTTCCCCACGGCACGTTCAGGACCTGGGGCAGGGATGTGTAACTGGGGGAGCTGGGAGGCTCAAAAACAATCCTGGTGTCCTGGGGCCAGGAACAGATGGGTAAATTTGTCCAGCTAATCCTGGGGATTGTGACATCCAAGAGTCGGGGAGAGGCAGTTCTGGGATGGAGCTGAGTCCAGAAGGAGCAGTGGAGCTGCAGGGGGCCCCTGCTCCTGGCTAATTCCAAATCCAGCACTGATTTGTGCCCATGTAACCCAGGGCTCCTTGACTTCTGCCACGTCTTGGCCGAGGTTGGAGCAGCTCCAAGCCTCCTGATCTTCCAGGAGTTGAGATGACATTAAATAATTTCATTTTTCCCAAAAAGCCATCCAAGGGGCTGTAGCAGCTCACACCAGGAATCAACCCAGATCGACCTCCATTGGCTTTGATGGAAAACCTCCATTGCCTTTCAGGGGCTTCTCCCCAGCCTTTGCTGAGCAGGAGCAGCTCAGAAATCATGGAATGGGAATATTCTGAAAGCTGTGAAGGTCCCACTCCCCTAAATCATCATGTCCTCCCTTTCCAGGCTTTGGGAGTTGTCCTCACATTGAGTGGAACAATGGGAGAGGCCATCCCTGATTCCCACCTTCCTTCCAGCTCCATCCAGGGCTTGCAGGAGTGGGATCTACCCCAAAAACGTGGACTAACCCCAAAGTCCACACAGGACCCCCCCCACCCTCACATCTGGATGTGCTGCTGTGTCATTCCCTTCCCGCTCTGGGCTCCGTGTCTCCAAGGTTTTGTTCTTTTTCAATCCATTTATGGCTTTATTTTTGGAAAGGTTTCTGCTTGCTGCTGGAGCCTGGCTGTTCCCAGCTGCTCCTCTTCCAGCCCCTTGACCTTGGAGTTGGATGAGGGTGTTTTCCCTGGCTCCCTTGGCCTTTGGGATTGTGGCATGATCCCGGTGATAAATACCTGAGCTGGATTGCCTTTGAGGGAGCCTTTATCAGCTGCTGGAGGGAAGGAATTGCAAACACAGCCAGCAAGTCTGGGAGCGGGGCTGCCTGGATGGAGATTCCCAGATTCCCTGGTTCCTGGGAAGTCATTAACGGCTCAGGGAGTTCCAACACAAGGGCAGGAGAGAGCACTGGATAACCCTCCCCATCTCCTAGGCCATCCATGGGCACAAACCCGGGGAATGGATGAAATTCCATGAATGATCTGGGGGCAGCACCTCATCCTGGAGCTGCTCTGATCCCCCAGCTTTGGGCAGGATGGGCTCTCACATCCACTGTCTGCCAGGGAACTGAGGCAGGAGAAGGGGAAATGTCTGGAGTGGACGACTTAAACCTTGGACTTGATCACCTCAGAGGTGTTTTCCAACCCAAATAATCCATGGATGCCTCGAGGGCAGCCCCTCACCCTGGAGTTGCTCCTGTGGGGCTGAGCAAGCAGGGGAGCTCATCCTGGGCCCAGCACATTCCCACGGGAGCTGGGGTTCTGTCTGGGACACGGCTTTGGTGTTTACAGCAGCCAAACACGTTGGGCACTTGAAAGGAAGAGTCCTGGGGCTTTCTTTGCTAATCCCGTTTCACAGAGAGTTCCAGGAGACTTGAAGGAACAAACAGAAAATAACGTCGATCCAGGTCGGTATCAAACCCAAATGATCAGAGGGACAAATATTTACCCAGGTCAATATTTAACCAGGAGACAATAAATGCTGATATTGAACCAAATCTGGATATAAATACAGGCTATTTATAAAGTGAGCCTGCACAGGGGCACTGCCAGGGGGGTTGATTGATGATTATCCTGCCCATTGTTTGCTGATTCCCTTGGAGGCCGGAGTTTCGTGCAGGTGCACGGAGGAGAAAGAGCCCAGGCTGGGTTGTGGCACGACCGTTGTGCCACACCTGTGCTCCCTCGTGCCCAGGACGGGCTCCCCGTCCCCTTGGAGCCGTGTCCTGCTGTTCCCTGAACCCCCACATCAGGGAATCATCGAGCCATGGAGTGGTTTGTGCTGGGGGAACATTAGAGATCACCCAACCCCGACACCTCCCACTGTCCCAGGCTGCTCCAAGCCCCAGTGTCCAGCCTGGCCTTGGGCACTGCCAGGGATCCAGGGGCAGCCACAGCTGCTCTGGGCACCCTGTGCCAGGGCCTGCCCACCCTCCCAGGGAACAATTCCTGCCCAATCTCCCATCCAGCCCTGCCCTCTGGCAGTGGGAAGCCATTCCCTGTGTCCTGTCCCTCCATGCCTTGTCCCCAGTCCCTCTCCAGCTCTCCTGGAGCCCCTTTAGGCCCTGCCAGGGGCTCTGAGCTCTCCCTGGATCCTTCTCCTCTCCAGGTGAGCACCCCTAGCCCTCCAGCCTGGCTCCAGCCCTTGGAGCAGCTCTGTGGCTTCATCTGGATTTATTCCAGCAGTTCCACATCCCTCTGATGCTGGGCCCCAGGGCTGGATGCTCTTGGCTGCCTGGCATGGACACAGGTGACATTTTTCTTGCCCCCTGTCCCCAAAGCTCTTTGCAGAGGTGACAGCACCAGGCTTGGGGCTGGGTGTGGGATCCAGCTGAGAAGGAATCCCCACTCTGGGAGATGGAATGGGAGCTCTGGCCGGGCAGGAGTGAGCCCAGGGCTGGTCAAATACCCCTGCTGCCCCCCCAGCCCCTCCCCGTGCCACCTCCAGAGCTGTTGCCTGTTTAGCAAACACTGATTTCCCTGCCGGTCCCCTGGCTCTGCCCGGGTGGTGACAACACCTGATGTTCCTCGGGCCGTTTGTCATTTATCACCTGCAGATTAGGAGGTGTTTAATCAGGGGACAGGCACGTCCCAGCCCCGCCAGCCCCAGCCCAGCTCTCCGTGCTCGTGGTTAATCCGGGTTTATCTGGGGCCTGCCAAGAGCTGTTTGTGTTGGGCTCTGCTGGAATCGATCTCTGCGCTGATAACGGCTCCCCCGGCCTGGGACATCTGATCCAGGGATAGAGCCCAGGCTCCTGCAGGATTTATGGGAACTGGCAGGAGTGGAGGGGCTCATTGTCCACCCCAATGAACCACTGGAAATCCTGGAAAATCCACCCTGGAGAGGTGGGATGGCATTGCTCTGTTCATCGAGCCGCTGGTTTTACTGGGGCTGGTCCTGAGGTTATCCCATCCTCCAGGGAATTTTGGTGACAAGTTTGGGTGTGCCCAGTGTAACACTGCTGGTCCAGTGACACAAACTGGTGTCCAGTGGCCTCACTGGAGTGGACAAAATGCTGGTTTGTGCCTTCTCCTTGTTCTAATTTTGGTTTTCTTTCTCTGCCAACTTGAGGAGATGCTTCTCCAGGGTCAAACTTGGGTGACTTTGGGGGGAAAATCCCCCTGGAATTACGTGCTTTGGCTGTGTGAGAGGAGTTTCTTGTTGTCTTTCCCTTCCTGGACATGTAAAGATGGCTGCAAATCAAAGAGAGTGGGTTTAGGTGGGATATTGGGAAGGAATTCCTGGCTGGGAGGGTGGGCAGGCCCTGGCACAGGGTGCCCAGAGCAGCTGTGGCTGCCCCTGGATCCCTGGCAGTGCCCAAGGCCAGGTTGGACTCTGGGGCTTGGAGCAGCCTGGGACAGTGCAATGGGATGAGCTTTGAGGTCTCTTCCAGCTCAAAGTGTTGTGGGATTCTGTGAACAATCCCAGTCCCTCTGGACTCCCAGAAGGTTTGTTGGTGTTTCCCCTTTCCCCTGAGCTGCTGATCCATGACTGTGGTGGCTGCTAGAGCCTGTGGCCGTGCAGTCAGTGTTGTCTGGTGCCTCCTGCCCTCATCCCGCCCTCCAGTGATGGCAGGGATGGCCTGGCCACTGGCTGTGAGGGAATCTGGGCCTGTGATCCCTCTAAAAGCCTGGTGACTCTTCACCTGCAAGGCTCAGAGGCCTTTCCCCATCAGCTACATCTCCTGCACTGTTGGGATGAGCTGAGCACCCTGTTTGGGGGATAAGTTCAAAGAGCCAGGAATGGTTCATTCCCTGCCTGTGGCTGGCAGGGAGGAAGGGATGGGCTGATCACTGCAGGCCACTGCTGTCCCATGGCTGGGGGACAGGCAGAGGATATGGGGTCTCCAGCTTTGGGATCTGACATTCTCCTGGAAGTGAGAAGGAGAAGGATGTGGAATGAGGTGAGCTGGGAAATACTGGTTTGGGATTTGGAGGAATCCCAGATCTCTTCCCCTCTTCTTGGTGCGGGAGGACTGTGGCGTGTTTGGAACACTGACCTTGGAGAAAGGATCTGGGTCTGAGGGATCTGGGAAGAGCCCAGGGAGTCTGGGAGAGGCGGAGGCAGGTGAAGGGAGAGGCGCAGGACATCTGTGAGCACACTGTCCTCCGTGTGGGGACGAGAAAGGGATTCAAGGTGCCGTGCCTCGGTCTCCTCGGGAGAGCTCTGTGCTTCCCATTTGTCTCTTCTTTCCAAAGAGCCTTCCCTTGCTCCTCCTTGGACAGGCTCCAACCATGGTGGGCAACCATCAACCCATGGTGGGCAACCATCAACCCATGGTGGGCAAGCACCAGCTGCTTCCATGTCATGGGGTGGGAGGAGACACCACTGCAGGGAGGACACCTGGGAAGCTCTGGGAGGCTCTGGGGGGTGCTGCCCTCCCTGGGCAGGGGAATTTGGGGGGACCTTTGGGGTGACCAAGCTGGGGAGGACACCCCAATAACCCAGCCCTGCCTCCCACAGCTGCACCCCATGAGGATGGACCAGCGGATGCCGCCGCTCATCCTGGAGGTGAGTGGCTTCCCTCGTTCCTTCCCCTGCACCCTCCTGCTCCTGTTGGGAAGAGGGAACACAGAAGGGCCCAAGAGACAGAGCTGGGACATTCCCCCCCCACCCCATTCCCCACTCTCATCCACTCCCTCCTTCCATCCCTCTTCCAGCTGGGAAATATCTCTCCATCTCTGCCAGTCCCCTGTGTCAGTGTGTCACTGTCACCTCCGTGGCCTGTGTGTCCCCATGGGCTGGATGCCAGCAGCTGTGACAGGAGCCAAGAGTGACAGCCAGGGGCACCTGAGTGCTTGAGTGGCACTTGGTCACCTCAGTTGTGCTGATCCTGAGCTGAGGACTTTGTAGGATCACAGAATTGTTTAATTTGGAAAAGCCCTCTAAGGCCATCAAGTCCAACCATTCCCCCAGCACTGCCAAGGCCACCACTGACCCACGTCCCCAAGTGCCACATCCACATGGCTGTTAAGTCCCTCCAGGGATGGGGACTCCAGCCAGGGCTGGGCAAACCTTTTGGGGGAAGATTTTCCCACTATCCACCCTGAGCCTCCCCTGGGCCAGGCTGAGGCCGTTCCCTCTCCTCCTGTCCCTGTTCCCTGGGAGCAAAGCCCGACCCCCCGGGCTGTCCCCTCCTGGCAGGGACTTGTGCAGAGCCACAAGGTCCCCCCTGAGCCTCCTTTTCTCCAGGCTCAGCCCCTTTCCCAGCTCCCTCAGCCACTGGCTTTGGGCACTGCTTGGGAAGCGCTTTGGGGTCAGAGGTGGCAGCACCAGGCCAGGCAGGGCTCTCCAGGCCTTTCTGGGCCACAGACAAAACATTCCCATTTCTTTCTGTGGGAAGGACGCTGGTGCTTGGGATTCCTGCAGAACTGTGGCGTAGTGGAGCATTCCATGGGGTGGGATTGTTGTTGTCCAGGTTCTGCACACACACACAGAGCAATGGGGCAGGGCTGGTGTCCTCCTGTCTGGTGACAGCCACTGCTGTCCCTTACCACCCCTTCCTCCAGGAGCCTGAAGGGGAATTACTGTGGTTTTTTAATGGAAAGTCCAGAAAAGACTGTGCTCTGCAGGGAGGGGTGGCTCTGGAGGAAGGGAGGTTGGGTGACACCAAACAAGGGCCCTCCATGGAATCCTTTAGTGTGGAAAGGCCCTCTGAGCCCCACACCCTTCTCCATTTATATTCCTGCCTGGTCCCCTGCGGCAGGAGGACCTTCCCTTGGGAACTGGAGGTGAAAAAGTGAAATGCCAGAGATAAGGGAAGTGTGGAAGGAAAAGGTGCCCAGCACCTTGCCCTGCCCCTGCTGCTGCCAAGTGGGGCCGTTCACTGCTCAGGAATGTGCGGCATCCCGGGCTGCCCGGGGCGAGCTGATTCCCAAGGGAACCTGGCCTGTGCCAGCCCGGCTGCCAGCAGTGCCCAGGGCTGGGCTCCAAGGCTTTGCCCTGGTTCTCCCGAGGGAGGGACCCGGGGCTGGAGCTCCCCGTGAGGCTGGAATGGAGGTGCAGCTCTCTGAGCCCCTTCCCTGCCTCTGCTGGTGCCTTGGGGTACAGAGGGAGGGCAGGCACCAGGGACAGGACCCAGGGAATGGCTGGAGCTGTCCCAGGGAGGGTTAGGGTGGATTTCAGGAAAGGTTCCTCTTCCGGAGGGTGCTGGCACTGCCCAGGCTCCCCAGGGAATGGGCACGGCCCCGAGGCTGCCAGAGCTCCAGGGGCCTTTGGTCAGTCAGGGTGGGATTGTTGGGGTGTCTGTGCAGGGCCAGGGGCTGGACTTGGATGATCCTTTCCAAGTTGGGATATTCCATGACTCCACACGCAGCTCAAGGCTCTGCCTGAGCGAGGGTTCTTTCTCCAGAGGGGCTCTTAGAGCTCCCTTCATCCAGGACAGGAACTTCCAGCACCTCCACGTTTGACGAGGACAGACAAGTCACGGTTGGACTCGATGACCTTTGAGGTCTTTTCCACACACAACAATTCCCTGATTCTGTAGCATTCCCAGCACGCTGTGTGCACACTCCAGTCCCAGCGTGGCCCTTCCCAGCCTGGCCTCCCTGAGCTCCTTCCCGAGTGGCAGAGGGTGGATTTGTGGCTGTCCCCATGCCTGGGTGACAGCCAGCTCAGCCATGTGTTGCCAGCAGGGCTCCCAGAGGTGCAAAGGCTCCTTGAATGAGCTGGAAGCTCCGTGATCCTTTCCCTGGAAAGGGCGAGGAAATCTCTTGGCTCCCGCCCAGCTTTGTTAAGAGCCCTGAGGTGGCAGCAGGGGTGACTTTGGCCCATGGCACTGTGGTGACACAGTTCAGGGCTGGAAACCTCGGCTCAGGGTGTGGGCTGAGCTCAGCTCCTGCTCCTGGAGTGCACTCCAGGCTCTGCCAGGGAAACCTGATGGTTTTCCAGCTGCTCTCCATAGGAATGAGTGCTTTGACACTTGGAGAACCACGTAATTTAAGGGCTGGAGCTCTGCACAAGAGCTTTAGTGCTAGGATCTGCAACCACAACGAGCAGAACCTGAGTCATCCAGCACCAGAAGATGAATTTCCTCGGGGATGGCTCTGTCAGGGTGCTGGATTGCTGGGCCTGGATCCAGTGGGATGCCCCAGCAGGCAGGAACCAGGAGGGGAAGGAACCAGAGGCAGAGGTTCTGGGAGCTTGGAGGAGCCAGGCTTGTAAAAACAGCTCTGTAAAGCCAGAACTAACCCAAAGGTTAGCGAAGGGCTGAGTCACTGCCCAGGTGAGGCAGGAAGGCAGGAACTGTTCCCATTTTAGGCTCAGAACACACTGAATTCGTGGCAATATCACTTAGCTTTCTAGGCGCAAATTATTCCAAAATAATTAAAGATATTGTCCTAGAATTCCTCAGTTCATTGAAGAGACTTTCCCAGAATAAAACACTCCTCGGTCTGCTGAGTTTAAAGCAGAGCAGAGCCAGCGTGTCCAAGGCTGCAGATCCAACGTGTGATCCTGGCTGCCTTCATCCCATTCCTGTGCTTGATCCTGCTACTTGTGTGGCCAAAGCTTTGCACCCAAAGCCTGCCTCCCTTTATCAGGTTTCATTTCTGTCCTACCTGCATCCTACCCCGGCTGCCCAGTGTTATCAGGGAGATAGGGAGGGGGGAAGTAGGGCAGAGGATGCTGATTCAGCCCCGGGCAGCCTGACTGAGTCAGACCCGGAGCTAAATCACCTCAGCTCAGGTTCCCGGGCTGTTCCCGCTGCTCCCTCCATTTCCTGCTTGCTCAAACCCCCTTCGCGCGTTGTCCCGCCCGGGCTGGGTGTCCAGGTCACCTTTCCCAGCCCCCGTGTCCGTGTTTGTGCCGCAGGCGCGCTCGGAGATGGACAAGTACCTGTCCAGCGAGGTGCCGCCGGTGCCGATGCTGCCGGACAAGAAGTACCGCCGGGAGAGCGCCTCGGTGGTGGACGAGTTCTTCTCCACGGAGAAGCCCAGCTCCACTCCCTACAGCGTGAACATCAACGTCATCCTGCCCGACACCACCCACCTGCGCACGGGGCTCTACCGGCCCCCCAAGCCCGTGGCCCCCTTCCCGCAGATCAAAACCGAGCCCGGCGCCGGCTTCTCCCAGCCCTGCTCGTCCTCCTCCGGCCCCACGCAGACCCTGCCCGACTTCACCAGCGTGTTCAGCATGCCCCAGTCCGTGGCAGTCAACAACATCTTCATCAAGCAGGAGATGCCCGCGGAGATCCCGCTCTCCGCCCACCCGCAGCAGTCCCAGCTCTTCCAGCTGCCCCTGGGCGCCGCCGGCGCCGACATTCCCACGCTGGCCTCGTCCTCGTCCTCCGGCAGCACCACGGCCATCAGCTGCCTCAGCGGGGTCACCATGTCCACGGGCTCCGTGGCCAGCGTGGCACACAGACCCGTGCAGCCGGCGGGGCCCCTCAAGCAGTACCCGCACGTGGCCCAGGGACAGGGGAGCTTCGGGAACATCCCTGGGCAGTTCTACCCCGCCCCGGGGGTGACTCTGCCGCCCTCGCCCCCCAACTCGCAGCCCGGCAGCCCCGAGAACCAGCCCGAGCTCATCAACACCATCTCCCCCCCGCCGTCCTACGAGGCCACCTTTGGACTGAAGCTGGTCCAGTCGTCCCAGATCCCCCCGGTCCCCAACGGCATCGGGGGCCTGTCCCAGGGGCACATCGTGATGCAGCCCCCCAAGTACAACCGGCGCAACAACCCCGAGCTGGAGAAGAGGAGGATCCACCACTGTGACTACCCAGGTGTGCTCATCACTGGGGATAGGGGGGAGCCCCCAGGGAGGATAATCTGAGATCCTTTTGGGATGAAGCTGTGGATGGAGCCCCAGGGAAGTGGGAGGGAGTAGAAGAGGTTGGTCCCACCAGCACAGAGTGGTTCCTGTTTTGTCCCCTTCCCTCTCCCTTTACACTCTGGCAAAAGCGACTCAGTAATGTAGAGAGCTTCTGCAAAACCAGGGATGCTCCTGGGAATCTGCTCCTGGGAATCTCCTCCTGGGGACCTGCTCCTGGGGACCTGCTCCTGGGGACCTGCTCCTGGGAATCTGCTCCTGGGAATCTGCTCCTGGGGACCTGCTCCTGGGAATCTGCTCCTGAGCTGTTGCTTTGCTCTGGTCTTTCCCAACCCCAAGCAGCCACATGGAGCCACTCTGCCATTCCCACTGACCCTTCCTTTTCCTCTCCCTCACAGTGGGTGGAAAACCAGCAAGGAATTCCCACCAAGGGCACTGCTGGACTCTCTCTGAGAGTTCTGATCTTCTGAAGAGGCAATGAGCTGAATGTCCCTGTGCCATCCTTCCATGGCTCCATGTGCTGCAGCAGGAAGGGCAATCATGGAGTGGTGTGTGTTGGAAGGGACATTTAAAGGCCATGTCACCCCACCTGCTGCCATGGGCAGGGACACCTTCCACTGTCCCAGTTTGCTCCAAGCCCTCAAGCTGGGGATCAGCCCAGAGAGGCTGTGGCTGCCCCTGGATCCCTGGAAGTGTGCAAGGCCAGGCTGGACAGGGCTTGGAGCAGCCTGGGACAGTGGAAGGTGTCCCTGCCCATGGCAGGGGGTGCAATGGGATGAGCTTTCCTTCCAAAACAAACCAGTCTGGGATTCCATGGCACACACCAGGGAAGCAAATCCCACTGAGAGATCCCAGTGAGAGCCCTCTGAGGGCTTGGAAATGGCCACTCCCGGAGCCAGGACACACCTCCCACTTCCTGGGCTGATCCCTGCTGACCAGTTGTTGTGGATTAGCAAACAGTTTTCCCGTGGGGGTGTGTGAATGAGGAAAGTCACTTCCTAAGTGCCTCCTGTGAGATTTATGGACTCTTTCCATGGCATGGGAGTGGCTGGAGGTCAGCCCAGAGGCCCTGTCTGCCCCAGATCCTGTCTCCAGCCGTGATGCCAGGAGCTGCATGAGAACAGGACAGGCTGAGAGAGACCTTTCTGTGCTTACACCTTCCCATTTTCTGCCACCCTGTGCATCAGGGGCTTTCTGAGCCAGAAGCTGCCAGTGGCTGATGGCCTGTGCTGAATTTTTTACCTTCTGCTGGTCATGGTGAGGACATGAAAGGTGGAGTTAGATCTGAGACAGATTCCTCGTGTCTGACTGCTCAGAGGCTCATCCTGCACCAAGACAAAGCTGTTTTTAGCAGGATTTGGGTCTGTGGTGCAAAAAAATATACCCCAATCTGTGCTGAATAAATCCAGGGTGTGTACATGCAGAGATGGAGCAGGGATCCATGTGATCCCTCCCTCAAAGGCTCAGCTGGAGGTGACTCCAGTCAGGAATTTGACTGGTAAGGAATTTTCATCAGCCTGATCTGTGTGAGGAAGTGAAGGGGGCTTGGAGACTTCACACCTGGAACCAGATGAACATGGGATACCTGTTTGTAGAGCCCCCATCCAGAACCTCCCACGGCCTAAAGGGGCTCCAGGAGAGCTGGAGAAGGACCTGGGACAAGGGATGGAGGGACAAGACACAGGGAATGGCTTCCCACTGCCAGAGGGCAGGGCTGGATGGGAGATTGGGCAGGAATTCCTGGCTGTGAGGGGGGGGAGGGACTGGTATGGAATTCCCAGAGCAGCTGTGGCTGCCCCTGGATCCCTGGCAGTGCCCAAGGCCAGGCTGGACATTGGGGCTTGGAGCAGCCTGGGACAGTGGGAAGTGTCCCTGCCCATGGCAGGGATGGAATGAGAAGAATTTTGAGGTCCCTTCCCACCTGAACCATTCCATGATTCCATGATCTCTCTCCCAAATGTGAGGGGTTGCCAAAGCCTCAGAGCACCAGAAGCAAAACTGAATGTGGCCACCACCCCTTGTCCCTCCTGCCAAGGAGGGGAAAAGCAGCTCCTGCCCCACCTGAGCAGCACAGGACCGAGGGCTGATCCTGGGCAAGAGGCTCCTTTGGGCTGGGTGGAAACACTGGGATGAAAACGTCCCCGTGCTGCTCATACACGTGTAGGTGATAAAAATGCAAATTCATATTTGAATGTCCTCATCAAAACACAAAGCAGCAGGGCCAGAAAGGGCAGCAGAGGCTTCCTTAAGCTTTATCCAGCTGAAAGTTTGGAGGAATTAAACCTGACTCGTCTTGAGACACCTGCTGTTGGAACTTTTCCCCAGTCATGGTGTTAAACCCTGTCTTTGATGAAACCTGTTCACGCTGATCTTGTGAAAACACTTCCCCCTGGCTCTGTTCTGGGACTTGGAAGCCAAGCTGTGACTGTCCCTGGCTGTTTCCTGCTTCCTGGAACGTTTGTACCCCATCTGCTGGGCCAGGGCTGTTACAAAACCCGGCCTTGCAAAGTGATATCAGCTATGACTGGAACCCAGAGAGACAAAGGGCAGCCCAGGGCCACAAATGTGGGGGAGTTGAGTCTTTGCATCCTCGTGGTGGAAGTGGGGGTTTGAACCTCTGTGCTTGACTCTCCCCACCCTAATTCCCAGCACAATTCCCGTGGGTGGCAGGAGAAGGTGTTCAAGTCTGTCTTGAGTTAATGCTGAGCCCAAGCCAGGCTTATTTGCATGTCCCAGCCCTGTCTTCCCCCACTCAAATATCAGAGTTTGTTTGAGCAAGGGCCCCTTTCTCACAGGGAAATTGTGCTTGTTTCTGTCCTTGCAGGTTGCTCAAAGGTTTACACCAAGAGCTCCCACCTGAAGGCACATCAGAGGACTCACACAGGTAAGAGCAGCTCCAGGAAATGCTGCCAGCCTCAGGTACCAAACTCCCCCCAAAAGGGCAAAGCTAGATGGGATGTTGGGCAGGAATTGTTCCCTGGGAGGGTGGGCAGGCCCTGGCACAGGGTGCCCAGAGCAGCTGTGGCTGCCCCTGGATCCCTGGAATTGTCCAAGGCCAGGCTGGACATTGGGGCTTGGAGCAGCCTGGGACAGTGGAATTTACCGTGGTGCAAGATGAGCTTTAAGGTCCCTCCCAACCTGATCTGTGCTTTGATTCTTTGATTTTTTGGCACTCTGAGCTCTTCCCTTGAGATGTCCCAAATCCCACCTGGGGCTGATCCTGCTGATCCTACAGAAGGTTGTGTAAGGCCTGTGTTGCACGTTTAGGATCTCTGGGGACACCAGAGGGCATCTCCTTTGTGTCAACCCCGCCCCGTGGCTCCCAAGGAGAGGGAGGAACCCCTCGTGTCTCACAGGGTCCTGCTCCCCCTGAACCCACACAGGGAAGGGCTCCCAGTCCCTGCAGGGATGAGCTGTGCCCTCATTCCCGAGGGTGCCACGGTGCAAACAGGGAGCCCAGCTGGGAGCAGCTCCCAGCACAGCTCCCCTGGGCTGATCCCAGCTCCGTGACACTCTGCATTCAAGCCCCGGCGCCCTCATTAAGGCATTTATTATACCTGAAATGTTATCAGATCCCCAGGTAGTCCAGGAACCATCAGTGCCCTCATAAATCTCTTTTATAGGAGGGCTGATCTTTACTGAGAGCAATTAAGCCGGGCCCAGAGTTCACTTCTCTTTTTTATGAACAACGACCAACCCCGTTCTGCGGCTGGGAATCGGTTCTTGCTCTTGGCTCTGTTCCTCCCTCCCCTTATCAGCCCTTCAAACAAAGAATTCCACTTTGTGCGTGAGCCACGATATGTCTTTGGCAGGGGCTGGGGAGGAGGGGGCTGGGAAACATCACGGAAGGGGTGGAAAAAAAAAAAAAGGAACAGGAAGGATGTTGTCCCAGAGCTGGGTGCTGATAGGGATTTATCACAGTCTGGCATCAGGGCTTTAAAATTAAATTAAATTAAATTAGATTAAATATCTCTCGTTCCTTCTGTTGGGAACTCTGTGCCCAGGACAGGGTCCATGAGTTGGGCACCTCCTTACCTGTCACATATAAAGATGTGATGCCAGGAAAACTTGGGTGGGTTTGAAATCCAGACAGACTCAGTGGTTTTTCCAGGTTTCCCAGTAATCAGGAAGGAAATCCAAAGGAGGCTTTGCCTCCTTCCCTTCCCCTGCTGTTAGAGGGAAGGGTGGAGAGGTGAGGGAGGCTGTGAGCTGAGGAGTCAGGAGTGAGCAAAAAGCAGGGAATCCAACCCAGAACCAGGATCTCTGCATCCAATGTTTTTAAGCCTCGTGTTTTGCTTTGGAGGCCTCAGCCTTGCTGAGGTCGTCACCAGAGCTGCCAGAGCAAGGGCTCACCCCAAATCCTGCCTCAGCTCCATCCATTGGAGGGTTAAAAATGTCCCTTCTCCCATTCCCTTCTCCCATTCCCTTCTCCCATTCCCTGCCTGAGAAGTCCATGATCTGGGAGCCCTGTCCTTGTGGTTTCCCGTTGCCATGGGCCCGGTGTTTTCCTCTCCTGGAGCCACCATTCATTTCCTGGGTGCCATTGTGAGGTTAAACATAAACCCCCGGGGCCGGGAATGCCGCCTCCGATCCTTTGTCTGAGCCCGCCCTGCCGTGCTGTCCTGGGAGAGGCAGCCAGCTCCTGGGACAATGGGAAACCTGGGACAATGGCAAACCTTGGGTTTCTGTCCTGGAGATCAACCTGGCATTGTTTGAAAGCAAAGGGCTTCAGTGGGCTTGACCCAGCCAGGTGACCTGGAGGGGACAACGTCTGGGCAGCAAGGGGCAAGTCCTGCCTTTGGGAAAATCCTGTTTTGGGGCAAATCCTGCTTTTGGGAAAATCCTACCTTTGTCTTGGCGTGTCCCAAGTCCTGTAAAACCCCCGCCAACTCCCTGTAAATCCTCTGCAAGTGCTGTGTTTACCTGAGCCATAAAAATCCCCCTCCCTTTCCCATGGAGCAGCATCCAGGGGCTTTTGGAGGAGAAGCGTGTGCTCGTGCTGCTCTGCCTCCTCCAGGTTTGTGTATCCATGGTTTTGTGTTTTATCCACTGCAGGCAAGGCACTGGACACCTTGCTGTGGCCGGTTTCACCTCCCTGGCCAAACGTGGCATTCCCAGCCCTGGAGTTACTCAAGGCCAGGTTGGAGAGGGCTTGGATCTAGTGGAAGGTGGAATGCAGTCTAGTGGAGCCTGGTTTGAGGATGATGGTCCCTTCCAAGCCAAGGCATTCCAGGATTCCCTGGTTCCATGGAGTAGCCTGTGTGAGGAAGGGCTCCCTGGGGAGCGTGGAGAGGAAGGAATCCCTAGAAGTTGCTGCAGGAATCCCTGGAAGTTGGTGGAACTTGGTCTGGGCAGGGTGGAACATGAAGAGCTTTAAGCCAAGCTGTTCCAGGATTCCCTGATTCTGTGGAGTAGCCTGTGGCAGGAAGGTCTCCCTGGAAGCACGGGAAGGTCTCCCTGGAAGGCTGGGGAGGAAGGAATCCCTGGAAGCACGGCAGGGCAGGGCACACATGCCTGTGCACGCGTGTGGTGCGGACGTGCGCTCCCGCTGCGCCCGTCAATTGGCCCCGGAAAGGGTAAATATTTGAGGTCGGGAATGTCAGCACATTCCCTGAACTCTGCCTGCTTGTTCAGGCTGTTAAGAGCAGCACTAATATTTGAGAGCACCACGCCCTGCGTGGGGACAGGGCCGCAGCCAGGGTTCAGCCCCGTGGCCCGGCTGGAAGTGGCCGCCGGCTTTTCCAGCCCAGTTCCCAGCTGGCTGGGAAGGTGCCTGCTTGAATGGATTTCGGTTGGGAATGGGTGTGTTTGGGAGGGAGGGGGAGAGGGCACGGGGATGACATCACCTGAATGCTCCGAGGGAAACACAATACCTTGTGTACAGACCTGCTGCTGGGGGAACTTGGAGGTGTGGAGCGTTAGGTCATGGAATCCTGGAATGGTTTGGCTTTGGGAGGGGTCTTTAAAGGCTGTCTGATCCTTTAAGGCTGCCTTCCACTAGATCAGGTTGCTCCAAACCCCATCCAACCTGGCCTTGAGCACTTCCAGGGATTGGGGAAGCCACCAACATTGGATGGCGATTTAAAAAAACTTAGATTTTTCAGATTGAAATTTAGATTTAGAGCCCTGTCTTCCTCCTGGTGCCACCCACCACTCACACCTTCCTTAGGAATTTTTGGCTTTTTATTAAAAAAAAAAACCCCAACCTAATTCACAAGTTGCTTTTAGCCTTTAGCATTTAGAAATGCTCCAAAATCCAAGAGGAACTTGAAGAGCACTAGAAGGCAAAGGGGAAGGGGGTGAAGAGGGACAGGACCTGGCTGGTGCAGCTCAATCCCTCGGTGGCTCTGGGCTGTGTGCTCTGGGGAGCCCTGGCAGTGCCACGGAAGGTGGGCATCTCCAGAGGCCGGGGGGTGTTTCTGGGAGGCTGGGCACCCTGGGGGTGTGACCTGTGGCTGTCCCCTGGGCAGGTGAGAAGCCCTACAAGTGCACGTGGGAAGGCTGCGACTGGCGCTTCGCCCGCTCGGACGAGCTCACGCGGCACTACCGCAAGCACACGGGGGCCAAGCCCTTCAAGTGCCTGGCGTGCGGCCGCTGCTTCTCCCGCTCCGACCACCTGGCCCTGCACATGAAGAGGCACCAGAATTAGGAGCCGCCTCCCTCCTCACCCATCCGAGAGCAGCTCCAACCCTTCCCTTGTCCCAGGGAAGAGCCTGTACATAGGAACGACCCCGCGCCGCGATCAACCGAGGCGGCAGGAGAGCCCCTGCCGGCCTGGCCCCGACTCTGCCTGGTTTCACAAGGGACTGAAACCCACCCAGCTCATTTCAAACGAGCCCTGGTTGCAGACTGATCTCCTGGCAAGGCTCCTGGTGGCACCGGGGCCATGGAGCTTGGATTCCCAAGGGCTTTCTTCCGGCAATCCTGCTATTTATTTGTCACTCAGGAGCGACTTTGTGCCTTTTGGGATGGCTTATGCCTCTTTGGTGAGGCCCAGGAGGATGTGACAGCTTGGCTGTGACAGGACTCACTTGGAGACTCTTGGACAGTCCCATGGCATAGCCATGGATGTGACACTGTGTGACCATGGACGTGGCACCTTGTCCCATGGTGTGACCATGGATGTGGCATGAGTGCCATGGTGTGACCTTGGATGTGACACTGTCCCCCATGGTGTGACCATGGATGTGACACTGTCCTCCATGGTGTGACCATGGATGTGACACTGTCCCTCATGATGTGACCATAGATGTGGCTCCAGTGCCATGGTGTGACCTTGGATGTGACACTGTCCCCCACGGTGTGACCTTGGATGTGGCACTTGTCCCCCATGGTGTGACCATGGATGCGGTACGAGTACCATGGTGTGACCATGGATGTGACACTGTCCCCCATGGTGTGACCTTGGATGTGGCACTTGTCCGCCATGGTGTGACCATGGATGTGGCATGAGTGCCATGGTGTGACCTTGGATGTGGCACTTGTCCCCCATGGTGTGACCATGGATGTGGGACCAGAGCCATGCCAGAACAGGAGCCATGCCCAGGGCTGCTGCGGGTGACAATCCCAGTCTCTGTGGGGGCACAGAAGAACAGACCTGTGACAAGCTCACCCTTCAAACAAGGGGCAGCACAAAAGCAGGTGACAAAAGCGTCACTGAGCCCATTCCTGGCAGCGACCTCGGGACTGTGAACACCTGCCCTGCCTGGTCAGGTTTTTATGGTTGTGTCCTTAGCATTTCTGCTTCCAAGAGGAATTTGGACTTCAGATGTCTCTGGGAGGACCAGGGTGGGCTTGAAGCCACCTGGGGGACAGCAAAAGAGCCACTGCTGAAGGTCTGCTGTCCCAGATTCCACCAGTGGTCGCCTTCTCCAAAATCTTCCCCCAAGGACTCAGTGGCTGCTGGTCCCACCAGGCCTGTGCTGTTGCCATTCCATCAGATGGGAAAAATAAAAAAAGGGAAAAAAAACATCTTGGAAACAAATTGCAATAAATCCTGCTGTTCAGAGTGGAATCACATGACTACCTCACAGTTCACCACCTCTGGCTCCCTTAAACTCCTTTCCCCCCCATCCTGTGGGATGCGCATCCCCGTTCTCCAAAGCCTTCCAGGGGTTACATTTGGGCACAACAAGAGCCAGTTCCAAGACCAGCTGTGAGAGTTGTAAATAAATCAGGACCAACTAATGGGCCTGCCGTGTCCAGCAGAATATTGATTTGTTCCACACCCTTCTCCTCCTCTCTTGTTTTCCCGTGGATAAATTCGGGTGACGCACGGATTGATGTGTGGGATGAAAGGCCGCACTGGCCCATGGGTGGGGAATTTGGAATTTGGAGCCCACTCCTCTCTGCTGCTGCCAAAACTACTGCTGGCCTCCTGCTTGGCCTTTTCCTTGGATAAACAGAACCAATCCCATCGGTCTGTTTGACAGGAGAGGAGGGCAGGAAGGATTTGGGGTCCTTGGTGTGCTGTAGGCTTTGGGATGGACGACGGTCCAGCTCTGCTGGTGACTCTTCCCTGTGGCTCTTTGGCCAAGGAGCCACCAGGGAGGGTGGGAATGGAGGAGGGAAAGGCCATGGAGTTGCTGGATGGTTTTTCCAACAGTGGGAACAGTTTCCCAGCCCTCAGCACCAATCTCCACACTCCAAGACGGTTTTTTGGGGCATCTCTTGTGGCTGAACCTCCCCAGTGCAGGAGCCAAAGCACAAGGCACGGGGTCCCCGTGTGTGTCACCATCAGTCCCACCTGTGCCCCTCTCAGAGGGGCCTCTTCATCCCCCTCTGCCTTTGGAGAAGGAAACCTCCTCTTCCCATCCCTAATTCCCCGCTTCCCCCACCATGTGATGCTGATGGAGCCCAAAACCAGTTTGCTAAAAACCAGTACAAAGCCAAACCTACCAACAGGCAGCTTGAAATCCCAGGGGAAATGGACATAATTTTCCTGCTAATCTTGGGAATCTTTTTTCCCTACAGCCTCTGCTTGCCCTCCCCTGGATTCTGTGTGTGTAAATATATAAATATATATATTTTTTTTATTATCTGATAAGGGGCAGAAGTGTTTTAGCACCCGTGCACTGCTCTGTATGCAAACTCCTCACATGCAAATGCTTCTCTATGCAACAATTTTTTTGTTTTTAAAAAGGAAAATCATGGCAAATCCTTGGCTTCTATTCCTTTTTTTTTTTTTTTTCTATGGACAGAGTGGACAGCTCTGGGGTTGTGTTGGTGGCCAAGGGCAGCTGTTTTTGGGGAGAAATCCAGGGAAAGGGGCGTGGTGCTGATGGAGCCACGTGACACTCGTGACAAATGAAGGTCCCTCCATCCCCGGGCCCCTGGGACATTTTGGAAAAGCTTTGCAAGGAGTGGATCAAACGCTGGAATGTGGGTGCCTCACCTCTCTTTGACAACGGGGAGAGAATCGCTGTAAATAGGCCAAAAGTGCTGTGTGACTTGGTGGGTTCTTCCAGGTGATCCTTTGTTATCCAAGATGAACACAATGGGGAAGAAATTGGGACCTGGAAAACGTGTGTGGGGAGGGAAGATTTCTTTTCCTGGGATGCTGTGTTTGTTACAGAACCCCTCTCCCCCACCAAACTCCCCCAGGAATATTGATCCATCTTCTATTTTGTAATAAAATCTTATCACCTGCAGACCTGGTCTGGCTTCTGGTCCTTCCCGCTCCAAGAGCTTTTTTTGCCTTCACCCCCTGCTTTTCCAGGCTTAAGGAAAAGGGGAAATTAAGTTTTTTTTCTGGGGCAATGAGTGCCCAGGCAGGGAAGGATCCATGAACAGTGTGAGTGGGCTCTGTCCCAGTGCCATGGGGAGGGAGAGGAGGGACATAACCCCTGGTTTTGATCCCCTCACCTTTATGTGCTCCCGTTCTTTATCCTGAGGGGGAAATGGGGCATCCACACATCCAGGAGGGAGCTGGAGCACAGCCAGGAGGGGGAGAGGGACAGGACAGGGATGAGACACCTGAACATTCCGTGACCCCCTCCTGTCCTTGGGGACACTGCTGTCATCAGGAGAGATGTCAGACCTGGCTGAGGTCTCCTTGGGCCGGCTGCTCCCTGGAACATCCTCTTTGGGCAGTGGCAGATCTGGGACAGGGCTCAGAGCAGAGATGGAAGTTCAGAGTCACCCCTCAGCGGGGTCTCAGCAGAGCAGGATCCCAAAAAGCCCTTCTCCCTTTCCCACCCCATGGCTCTCACTCCCTGCAGTGACCCCCAGCACTGTCACTGTCCCTGTCCTGGCCTTGGTTGTGCCGACGGTGAAGCGATGGCTGTAAAAGCTGGGCCCATGCATGGACTACTCCTGCCGGGCTGTTAAAGCTCCAGGAATGCCAAGATCCAGCTGGCCAAGGACAGGGAGGGAAGCAGGAGGCAGAGGGAGGGATAAAATCCCGGGGAAAGCCTGGAGGAGGCCACATGGCCTCACGGGGACCACCAGGAGGTGACGGCACCAACGGGAGGCTCCTCTCATTTTTTTTGGTTTTTTTGGAATTCAGAAGGAAGCGAAGCTGATGCCACCACACCATGCCCAGGAGCTGAAGAACACATGGAAGGAGGGTGGGCATGGGAAGCTCCCTGGGGGAGGCTCGTCGAGGCTCTGTCCTTCCTCTGCTCCCTGGGTGATTCCAGAGGGAGGAGCTGGAAGGTCCCACAGGACAGCAAGGTCCTGCCCCGTGCCACCCTGTGCCCAAGTCCTGGTGGGATGGGGAGAGAAGGCCCAGCCCAGCTCCCCTGAGGATCTGGAGGGCCCCTGGAGATGCCCCCCCCCCCAGCCTGGCAGTGACTTTGAGCTTTAACTTTGAACTTTGCTGTGCCGACATCTCCCCCGGCAGATCAGCGCTGTTGTGTTTGATGTGCTCACGGCCCGGGCTGTAAAGTTATCCATTGACTCGGGAAAACACAATTACAGGGGGAAGGAGCCGCCGGGCGGGTTCTGCGGGAATGCTCGGAGCTCAGGATCGTGGCATCGGGACACACGGGTGGCTGCTGGTGGCTGTGGCAAAGCCACCCCCGGGCTGCAACCTGCGGGGACAAATCCCGGCTCCCAACAGCTGGAAAACGCAAGGGAGAGCTCCAGCGGGGTGAATTCTGGGGGAGGTGGCACGGAATGTTCCCAGCGCCGCGGGAAGGGGCCGTGCTGGCCGTGACAGCGGCCACGAGCGCTGCCCTTCAAACCCTCCCTTATCTCCTGCATCCCGGGACTATCAGCCCCTCCAGTCCCCGCTGCAGCCCGAGCCATTAAAGTTAACCATTACCCAAAGTGAGTGTTTATTTGGGATAATCCAGCCCCGGGGGAAAGTGAGGGCCGGGGGGAGGAAGGCTCTCGGTTCTTTTCTGCAGACAGGGCCCTAAAGTGGTTCTTGAACAAGATGAATGCTCAAATAACACACGGCAAACAGCGCGGCCGGCAGCTGGGGTGGGAGAGCTCCGGCCACCGGGACACTCGGTGTTCCCATTCCATGGGGACACACGCGGCGTTCCCATTCCATGGGGACATTCAACATTCCCATTCCTTGGGGACACTCGGCATTCCTGTTCTTTGGGAACACAGTCAGCATTCCCATTCCTTGGGGACACACTTGGTGTTCCCATTCCTTGGGGACACTCGGCATTCCCATTCCAAGGGCAGACTCTCCCTCCCATGGGGATCTCCCTTCGGTGCCCCTCAGCCCACGGGGGGCTTTGTTTCCTGGCAGTGATCCGTTCAAGCTTTTTTGTCATCTTTGGGGAGAAATCCTCCTTTTCCCGATGATTTTCCCACTCTGTATCTCCACCCCTGTCCTGTCCCCTGCTCCATCAGCCGTGCAGAGGCAGCAGTGGGAGCCAGGACAGGGAATATCCACATCCAGACCCTTCCTTGGGTCCTAGGGGGGCCTCACCCACCTGCAGCTCCAAACCTGAACAACCCCAAAGCAAAGGGATCCCAAATCCCAACCCTCCTCTAGACAAGTCGCCATCCCAGAGGAAAACTCCTTTTTTTCCCACTCCCAGAATTTGTCCTGTCGCTGCTGGAGGTGGGAAAGGGCAGGGACATCCCCAAAGCTTTTCAGCACCAGGATCTGAGCCCGAGATGTGCCCCCAGCACCGGGCAGTGGCACAAACCCTTCCGCCCCCCGGTGGTGCCTCCTGGGCTCGGAGAGCGGGCCAGGAAGGATCCGCTCCCGGAGCCGCTCCCGGATCGCGTGCGGAGGGCTCACCTGAGCCCGCTAATCCCCTAATCCGTCACCAAGGAGACCCAGCGTTACCTGCCATGTGCGGACAGAGGGGCCCCGCGGAGGGAGAGCTGGCTCTCACCCGTGCCAAGTCCCTTTTCGGCTCATCCCGGTGCTCCAGGGCTGCGGGATGGAGCAGGGAACACGCTCCTTGCCGCCCGTTCCCACACCAGTCCCGCAGCAGTCGCGGGACTCCTGGGATTCATCCATCCCTGCTTTCCTGAGCGCCCTTGGCCGGCACCACGAGGGTGGGGGGTGTCCCCTGGGCACGTCTGGAGAACACGGGGACCCCAAATTGCTGCTGGGGGACCCTGGGGCTGTGTCTGCTCTGCCCCAACCCCACCGCGGGTGGGTTGGAGAGACGTGGGGATGGCCACAACCAAACCGGGTAAAAATTCGATGAAAACTTCCCTTTCTGGCAGCAGGAAGAGCGTGAGGGCTCCAAGGTGGAGAATTGTCCCCGTGAGGCTCCGACCTGTCCCAGGAACCACAAAGATGGGGACAAATCCCCACCTGGAAAAGATCAGAAGGCGCAGGACACGGGGGTGGGGAGTGTTGGCTTTCCTACAGCCACCTGGAGGGGCATGTGGAGACCTGGATCATCGCCGAGGGTCCCCGTGGGGCCGGTTGGGGACAATCCAACCCCTCCTGTCACTGGTCACCTTCGGAACACACCGCGGGTGGGAAGGGTGAGGAGAGCCGAGAGTTTCTGTGACAAAGGGTGAATTCCCGCAGGGAACATCCTTCCTGCTCCCATCGTCTCCTGGAGGGGAGTTCAGGGCTGTGGGGCACTTCAGCCCCTGCCTGGGCATCCTCAGGGGTGGCCGTGGGAGCTCCCGGGGGATTCCAGTTCTGCTGAGACCTCGCAGCTCACGGCACGGGTGAACGGAATTTTCCCAGCGGCGCCACCGATCCGTGCCCGTGCCGCTCCCTCCCGCTGGCCCGGGCCCCGCATCCCCCGGGACCGCGTCCTGCCCGCCCGGAGCGCGGGCTGCGGCTGCGGGACACCGGGAATGCGGGGACACCCCGCTCCGGGGACGTCCCGCTCCAGAAACATCCCCGATCCAGGGACATCCCGCTCCAGAGACATCTCGCTCCAAGGACATCCCCGCTCCAGAAACATCCCCGATCCAGGGACATCCCGATCCAGGGACATCCCACTCCAGGGACACCCCGGTCCGGGGACATCCCCACTCCGGGTACATCCCACTCCAGGGACATCCCCGATCCAGGCACATCCCGCTCTGGGGACATCCCCGATCCAGGGACACCCCGCTCCAGGGGCATCCTCGGTCGAGGGACATCCCCACTCCGGGACCATCCTTGCTCCAGGTCCGTGACTTCTGGGATCACAGCTTGCTCCCAGGGATGTCACCTCCTTCACCCAGGACAGAGGCTAAACCTGGTTTAGTGGGAGGTGTCCTCGCCCGTGGCCTTTGGAGGTCACTTCCAACCCCCCAAAAATCTGGGATTCCACAAAATTTTCTCCTATAAACGATTCCGTGACTCTCTGACAGCTCAGGAGGAGCCAAAGCATCCGCCAAGGCGTGAGAAAGAGGAGGGGGACTCTTCCTCCTTCCCACACCGCCACCCAGAGCAGGGGATGAGCCGGACCTGCTCCTCTGGATCCTTCGCTTTCCCGAAACTCCTCTGGCTCCATCCCGCGTGTCCTCAGCTCCATCCCGGCTCTCCCGGCTCCAGGCGCCGTTCGCCCGCGCAGCGCTTGGGGCAGCAGAGCCCCGCGCTTGGCCGGAGCCTCGTCCTGCCCGGGCTGAGCTTTACCCGGCCAGGCTGAGCTCAATTTGTGGCCTCTTCCACCCCGTTATCAGGTGTTTCTCTACCCCGGAGCCTCGGGAAATGTCCCCCCGCAGTGCCGAACATCCCGGAATTGCCGTGCCGGGAATGAGCCCCGTGTGGCCACTGCGGCTCTTCCCGACGCTCGGGGCTCCGGGGTTTTGGGGCAAGAAGGGTTTGTATCCTCGCTCAGCGCTGGGAGGAGCCTTCCCCCGGGCCGGACCTGCTGTGGTTACCCCAATCCGTGGGGAGCAGGGACAGGATTCCTCGGGAAGCGCCATCCCAGGGGGGTGTCCCCGCTGAGAAACAGCCCCGTCCTCGGCTCCAGGGCATTAATTGGCCACCGAGCCTGTGGATAATCCTTTCCGAGCCGACGGATCTCTCAGACCTCTCCTGCGTTTGCTGGGAGAGGAACGGAGCCCAGTTTTCCATGGAGAAGAGCTCCTGGGGGAGGGCACAGAGCCTGTGCCAGCACCGCCATCCCAAAATCCCAAATTCAGAGCAGGGGTGTGGAATGGGGCAAACCTTAATCCATCCCAAACCAACCTCTGTCCTTCCCAGTCTTTAAGGAGGGGGGAAATTTTGGGGACAGGTTCACAGGTGCCACTTGGGGACACAAGCCCTGCTCCCACCCACGGGATCAGGCCGTGCTTTAGATGGATGAAAAACCCCAATCCCCGGAGTGAAGGGGATGAGCTCCAACAAATTCCCAGTGGCAGGAACTGTCCCCTGCTGGTTTTCACTAACACTGAAATATTAAAGCAATCTGGTTTTTATTTGGGAATTTTTATTGGATTTGCCAGGCTCGGGAAGCCACGGTGACAAACAAACCTGACAGAATCCTATTAGCCCCATTAATCAGTATTAAGTGCTAATATCTGTGTTCTCCCTCCACAGTGATATTAATTAGCGCAACCAGAGGGGGGCAGAGCTCCAGCCCCGACCCTGGAGGAGCTCTCAGCATTCCTGGGAAGGGGCTGGGAGTGCTCCAAGCTCCTCCTGACTGCCAGAAAATCTTCCACCAGCACCAACCTAAAATATCCTCCGCTCTGGATATCCATCCCCAAATTCCAGAGGCAACAGCCACGCTGGTGCCTCTCCTCCCCTGCCTCCAGAGGCAGCCCCAGCAGCTGGAATGGAGGCTGTGCATTCCCAGGATTTGCTCTGCCTCCTGCAGCAAGGATGGCGCATCCCACAGGGAGAAGCCTCTGGAGCCCCCCAGGGTGCTCTGGGGTTGGGGTTTTTTTGGGGTGTAGAACTGGAATTCCCAGCCTCCCCCAGCCCAGGTGGCTTTTCTCACAGTGTAGGGACAGAGCTGTCCTGTTCCCAGGAACTGGCAGGATCCTGGGAGCTGAATCAGTGTGGATGTGGCACTTGGGGACATGGTGGCCTTGGCAGTGCTGGAGGGAGGCTGGACTTGCTGATCCCAGAGGCCTTTTCCAGTTTAAATAATTCCATGGTTTTATAAGGTCCCTCAGAAGCACTGAGAAGCTCCAGCCCTTCCCTGAGAGGTTCCCATTGGGGAGAGGAGGCACTGGAGGCTGCAGCCTGCAGGGTTAGTGATCAAAGCCTTCCCAATCCTTCATCCCAGTGGGAAGGAGAGCAGGGAGAGCGCACGGAGCAGCAGCAGCAGGTGTGGTGACCTTTGCATCCCAGGCAGCGAAATGCCAGCCCCAGTGGGAGGGATTGGATCCAAACCTTCCCTGTTCTCACCCCACAGCAGGGACTGCATCCCCACCTTCCCTGTGCTCACCCCACAGGAGGGTTTCCATCCCCACCTTCCCTGTGCCAGCCCCACAGGAGGGTTTCCATCCCCACCTTCCCTGTGCCAGCCCCACAGCAGGAACTGCATCCCCACCTTCCCTGTGCCAGCCCCACAGGAGGGTTTCCATCCCCACCTTCCCTGTGCCAGCCCCACAGGAGGGTTTCCATCCCCACCTTCCCTGGCTCCTGTTGCTCCTCTGGCCTTGATCTGATCCCGCTCTTGGCTTGGTTTTGATTTATTTTTGGATTTGTGCAGAGGGAGAGAGTGAGAAATAAATAAACCAATCAATCAATAAATCAGCCCCCAGCATCCCAGCTCCTGCCAGCTCCACAGGAGGATGGAAATCAGCTCCATCCTTCCTGCACCTCCTGCTTCTCCCTCTCCGAGCCATCCATGGCTCCCTGCCCCAGCCCGGGAACAGGAGCTGTGGGGTCAGAGCCACCCCCTCCCTCCTCTTGTCCTGCTGATCCCAGACATCCCTGGGTGCTGGCTGGGAGCCCTGGTCCATGGAGCTCTGGTCCAGAGGGAGAGGAATCCACACCCCTGGTAGTATCCAAGGCCACTTGGACAGTGGATGGGGCTTGGAGCAGCCTGGGACAGTGGAAGGTGTCTCTGTTCATGGCAGGGGGTGGGACTGGATGGGCTTTAAGGTCCCTTCCAACCCAAACCAGTCTGGGATAAAACATAAAAATTCCATGGAACTGCTGGAATGAGTCCAGGGGGAGATGCCACGGAGCTGCTCCAGGGCTGGAGCCCCTCTGGAGCCAGGCTGGGAGAGCTGGGGGTGCTCACCTGGAGAGGAGAAGATCCAGGGAGAGCTCAGAGCCCCTGGCAGGGCCTAAAGGGGCTCCAGGAGAGCTGGAGAGGGACTGGGGACAAGGCACGGAGGGACAGGACACAGGGAGTGGCTTCCCACTGCCAGAGGGCAGGGCTGGATGGGACATTGGGCAGGAATTGTTCCCTGGGAGGGTGGGCAGGCCCTGGCACAGGGTGCCCAGAGCAGCTGTGGCTGCCCCTGGATCCCTGGCAGTGCCCAAGGCCAGGCTGGACACTGGGGCTTGGAGCAGCCTGGGACAGTGGGAGGTGTCAGGGCAAGGGTGGGATGAGCTTCCCTTCCCTTCCCTTCCCCTCCCTTTCCCTTCCC
>VXBN01012032.1:516854-534695 GCA_013397395.1 Sinosuthora webbiana | reverse complement strand
TCCCCATTCCCTCCCTCCCCATTCCCTCCCTCCTCTCTCCCAGGGCCCTTCCCAGCTGTGTCTCCGTTCCTTCTGTCCCGGAGAGGTGACCTGGGCTGTCCCTGTCCCAGGTTTAACCCTTCGGGGCCCCTCTCCTGCCTCCCTTCCCACGGGCCTGTCCCGGCTCCAGCCGGGGAGATCTGGCCATGGAGCACAAGCCGTGCCTGGTTTTGCAGGTTGTTGTTTTCCTCAGCCTCCCCAGGCCCTGCTGTCACTGGCAGTGATCTCTTGTTCCCCCCAGGTATGGATTTTTCCAAGAAAAGCCACTGAATTTCACACCTCCCTGGCACAGGGCGCTCGGCGCGCCGAGGCAGGAGCGGGCCCTGCCGGAGGTGTGAGCAGTGGCAGGAAAGGTCCTGGGCTCTCTTCCCGAGCCTCTGGAGCAGGGGGAGGTTTCTCAGATGGGCACGAGTTTGGGAAGCAGCAGCCAAACAGCTCAAGGTGGTTTGATCCTGCCTGTGGGATCAGCTCCCGTTCCTGTGGGAGGGGAGGAGCTCTCTGCTCCTGTTTATATCTTCAGGAGCACCTGGATTAAACCCATGGAAGAAACGTCCCAGGAAAGCCTCTCCCTTGCTCAGGCAGTATTTAGGACCAAGTCCTGCAGAGCAGCGGCCATGGGGAGGTTTTTCCCTGGTGTTGGTGGGTTTTTCCCAGGACAAAATGCCTGGGCAGAGGGAGGTCCATGGATCCTTCTCCAGGCAGAACAATCCCAGCACTCTCATCCTGTCTCCGTAGGAGAGCTCAGAGCCCCTGGCAGGGCCTAAAGGGGCCCCAGGAGAGCTGGAGAGGGACTGGGGACAAGGGATGGAGGGACAGGACACAGGGAATGGCTTCCCACTGCCAGAGGGCAGGGCTGGATGGGAGATTGGGCAGGAATTGTTCCCTGGGAGGGCGGGCAGGCCCTGGCACAGGGTGCCCAGAGCAGCTGTGGCTGCCCCTGGATCCCTGGCAGTGCCCAAGGCCAGGTTGGACATTGGGGCTTGGAGCAGCCTGGGACAGTGGGAGGTGTCCCTGCCCATGGCAGGGGTGGGATGGGATGAGCTCCAAAGCCCCTCCCAACCCAAACCATCCATGACCCCATGACATCCCACTCGTCCCCTGTGAGGAGACTGATCCCATCTTTTGGAGCCCAAACATTCCCAGTGCCTCCTGCAGATCCTTCCACTGTCCCCAGCGTGACAAACCAGGGCAGTTCCCAAGGCACAGCAGAGCTCTGGAATATTTGCAGGGAATGCTTTCCCATGGATGATGAATGTTCCTGAGCTTTGTCTGCTCTGAAGGGCACCTATGGAGCTGATAAAGGATTTAATAGAGGAATTTTATCTCTCCTGATAAAGCTCCCAGCTGGGCTCAACGTTCTGGCAATTCCTTGTGTCCTTCCCATGCTGTGACTTTCCCAAAGACCTTTTGGTGTTGACGCTTTTGGCTCTTTCATCCCGAATTCTTGTGCCCTGTCCCATTGCTGCCCCATATCTCCAGCCCCCCAATCCCAAATCCGTCCTCTCCAGGCATCCCACTGGCTGGGAGTCTGTGATTCCATCTGCCAGGATCATCCCAATCTCTGCAATATCAGCTTTGTGCCCACCCCAATCAGTTTTTTCCTCCGTCTGGGTCACTCCTGAAATAAACCCCAACCTTCCTTTCCTCCTGCAAATCCCCTCTGTGCCTTTTCCCTCCTGCCCAAAGGATTCTCCGTGGGGCTCCTCTCTTGTTCCTGCTCCCACCATCTGCTCCGTGCCCTTGCCAGGGCAGCTTCCCGCTGGAAAGCCGAGGGATCTTGGCTCTGGATCCTTCCCTGGCACACTCAGGACCAGGCACAGACATTCCCTGTTCCAGCATTTCCCTTCAGCGTTTGTTTTGTGAAATGTTGGGAAATTTCCTCTTTTATGCTAAAAAAAAGGAAAACAAAAAAAAAAAAAACCAAAAACAAACAAACAAACAAACAAACAAACAAAAAAATCCCAATAATCCAGGCTGAAAATTCCATCTTTTCTTCGTCTTTGAGTCCTGTGGTTTCAGAGACAATCCAGAGCTTGGTGGGGTATTTTGGGAACTGCTCCAGATTCCTGGTCCCAGTTTTCCTGCCAAACAGAAAGTTCTTCATCACTTTTGCCTGGATTTTGGGTTCTTTGGATCATGGGACGAGTTCCTACCTCGGGAGCTTCCCCCTGAGCTGATTTCTGGTGCTGAAAACTTCCTGGCAAGTTTTCTATGGCTGCTCCAGAAATGCTTCCTCATCTTCTGAGTGAGCGTTATTTAATTCCTCTGCAGTGGGGCTGTCCCTGCATTTCAATGGCAGCCAGATCCCTCTGCACCTCCTCATCCTAATTTTCCTGGTGTGTTTTTTTTTTCCTGTGGGAGATGTGGAATTGCTGCAGAATTACACAGCAGGAAAATAATCAGGATTCACCAGGATCCGGGGTCTCTGCCCATCCTCAATGGCTTTTCCCTCTGCAGGGATTTTCCCAGCAAGGAAACTCCTGAGGAGCAGCCATGGGAAACTTTGGGATGAGGCTCCAAGGCCGGCGTCCCAGTGATGCTTTTTCCACAGAGGAATGGGCACAGTGAGGAGCAGGAATAAGGGGAGAGCAGAAAACCCTCCGAAGGAACAGAGGGAAGTTTGGCCTTGGCCTGGTGAGGCAAATCCCAGGAAAACAGGGCGGTTCATCACTAATAAAAAAGCTTGGAAAAGCCACCAAAACAGTCTCATTTCCCTGCAGCTTTTAGGAGGGAACGGATGGGGGTTGATTATAACCCATGATAAGTGTTCCTTATGTGGGTAAAGTCCCGCTGGATTTTCAGGGTGTTAACAAAGCGGGAATGAAGTGGTTCAGTCCCTTTCCATGCAGACAGCAAATCCCCCTTTCCTCTCTCCTGATGAGCTCCATCCATCATTCCTGGAGCTGCCTGGAGCCACAGGGACCCTGCTCCTGCTGGGCTTCCCCTCCTGCCTGCGGGTGCTGCTGAAAACTTGGGAATGTGTTGGAAATTTCTGGTCCCTGTCCACTTCCATGGCCCAGTTTGGGCTGAGTTCTCCTTCCCCACCTCGGAGCCTTTTCCTGCCCGTCCGGGTCACATCCAGGTTTTTCCCTTTAGCACGGAGCTCTTCCCTGATTTAGAGCCCCCAGAAAATCCATTGACCCTGATCTTCATCTCCCACTAATTCGGAAAAGAGACATAAATCAAACTAATTGCGGAAGAGTTAAAGATGGGTTTATCTGCCGCAGCTCAGGCTGCAGATTCCCTCTGGGAGAACACTGGGATCAATGAAATCCCCGGATGTGTTAAACGAGAGCAGGGATCATTTCCTCCTCGCTGCCTGCTCCAGGAATGATTTGATCCCATTCTCTGTTTGGACACGAGAACAAACAGTTCCCAGGTGCTGAGTTCTGCACATTCCAGTGGCACCTTTAACCCACTCCTGCTGTGCCTCGGGTGGCTCCGTGGAGAGGGGTCCTGGGATGGTTTGGGTGGGAAGGGATCTTCAAGTTCATCCCATCCCACCCCTGCCATGGGCAGGGACACCTCCCACTGTCCCAGGCTGCTCCAAGCCCCAGTGTCCAGCCTGGCCTTGGGCACTGCCAGGGATCCAGGGGCAGCCACAGCTGCTCTGGGCACCCTGTGCCAGGGCCTGCCCGCCCTCCCAGGGAACAATTCCTGCCCAATCTCCCATCCAGCCCTGCCCTCTGGCACTGGGAAGCCATTCCCTGTGTCCTGTCCCTCCATCCCTTGTCCCCAGTCCCTCTCCAGCTCTCCTGGAGCCCCTTTTGGCCCTGCCAGGGGCTCTGTGCTCTCCTTGGATCCATCTCTTTTCCAGGTGAACGTTCCCAGCTCTCCCAGCCTGGCTCCAGAGCACAGCAGGACCCAAACAAACCCAAATTTTCCTCTGTCAGCTCCATCCCCTTCCCAGCCCTGCTGCCTTGGGCTGATTCCAGTGAGAAACTTGAGGAAGGGAGAATCCTCGAGGAAGAGTCTGAGGGGGATAAAACCCTGTGAACCCAAAATTGTTCTCCCCGAGCCCCATCCCCAACTTTTCCTTTCCATGGATGGATTTTCCTGCTGGCAGCTGGAGCTCTCTGGAGCCTGGAGAAGGGAGGGGAGTCCACAGGCAGCCCTCTCTCAGAGATAAGAGATAAGAGATAAGAGGCCTTGGCTCTGATGGAGGTGTTTGGAAGCAGAGATGTTTATCCGGGGGGATCCTTCGGGAAGATCAGAATTCCTTTTCCCATTCCATGTGCCCGTGTCTCCCCTCTCTGGAGCTGCTCCAGCCTTTCCTGCCGGTTTAAAATAAAATCTAATCCATTTCCAATCCCCGCTCGCTCGCGGCCATCAGGGCTTCCTGAGCACGGTTATTATCGCGCTTGGCTGGCAGAGCATCCCGAGGGATTTAACTCCTGCCGGGCTGGGCGGGAGCATCCCGCTCCCCGGGGCCCCTGGAAAAGCTGTGGCCAAGAGCAACCGGAGCCCAGGGATGGCCCGTCCCCTCTCCCGGCCTTTGTCCCAGGGCTGCCATGAGCGGAGAGGCTGCAAATTGCAGTTTGCAGGGAGGTTTTGTCCCGAAATGCCCCCAAAAAAGGGAAAATTGGGTTTTATTCCAGCCGGGAAAGCAGAGTTCCTACAGGGAGCAGAGGCTCCAGCCTGTGGTGGTTTTGGGGGGATTTCTCCTAAACCAGCAGATTGGGAAGCTCAAATCTGCTCCTGCAATTCGTTCGGATCAGGAAGAAGCAAAAAAATTTTCCGTTTTCCTGCATGAAAATTCCACCCAATCCAAAGGCTTTGCAGCCAAGAGAAGCAACCTGTTCTTTCCCCATGGAATATCCCAATTCCTTTGTGGAATCCCGTGAAAGGAGCCCTGAGCTGCTGGGACGTTTTAGCTTGGAATCCCCGGGTGATGCCAGAGGGAAGCAGCTGAGGCCATCCCTGGAAAGCAAAACCCCTCCAGCTTTCCTGGAGGGATTTGGTTGGAAGGGCTTTTTTTTCCCCCCCCACAAATCCCAAGGGAAATAAAATCCTTCTTGTTTCCTTTGCTGGACAATTCCTGCTCATTATTATTTGGGCCAGGTTTAAATTATTCTGTCTCCAGCAGCCGATGGCATTTGCCGCGTGTCATGCAATGTTCCAGGTAATTAATTGGTGTTTAATTAATTAAGGGATAATGGCATTCAATTAAGGGAACAGTGTCACTGGATAATTAATGGCTTCCTGCTGCTCCAGGAAAGCCGAGGTATTTGTGGGAAATCAATCCAGGGGGTTCGTTCCCTTGGGAAGGAGCTGTGTCCTGGTGATCTCCGATTCCTGCCGTTCCCAGGACCAAATTCATGGAAGGATGGACCTGCCAGGAGCTGTTCCCAAACCTCTGCAGGTGGGAAACACAATGGGAAATCTCTGGGAAGGAGGGAAAGAGCACCCAGCGTTTCCAGCCTCACACAGAGGATCCAACAGCAGCAATTCCTGATTCCCAATCCCAGAGCTGTGCTCAGGGGGAGTCAGACTCTGCCTAAACTCGGATTTCCTCTCCCTGATGTCCAGGATCAAAGCCTGGGATCAAACGGGCCTCTTGGCTCTGGAAGAGAGCACTGGCAAAGCAGGAATTTCCTGGGACATGAAGACAAATAACAATAAATCCCCAAACCAGAGGGAGCCGAGGCCTGTTGTGAGCGAAGCAGGACAAATACTGAAGGATGAACAGGAATGGGTCACTCACTGCCCAGCTGTTCCTGCCTGTGGAGTGAGCCCTGGATCTGGGGGCTGGAAACATTCCAGACACCCCTGGCAGCACCTGGAGGGGTTGAACCGGCCCTGAGGGGACCCTGCTGCTCCTGGAGAGGAGAGGAGCACCCAAGAAAGATTCCAAACCATCCCACAACTTCTCTCCAAGTGCCGGTTGCATTGGCTGGTGCCCAGTTAAGGGGTTGTTAATTTAATTTTAACTTTCATTGGATTTTTGAGTGCGTGCAGCTCTCAGATGGTAAAATGCTTTTCAGTTCAGCGTTTGTCACCCTCAGGCAGGCACCATGGGCACCAGCCAGGAAGGAATGAGACAGAATTCCAAGGCTGCCTGCCAGGAATATCCTTCTCCTCCATCCCAAAATCCATCGTGGCCCTGCAGAGTGCCCCTTGCAGCTGGAGGCTGATCCAGGCAGGGAGAGCCTGGAGCGTGTCCTTGGGTGGGAGAAGCTGTAATTCCCAAACCCTGAGGAGAACAGGGCTGCCTGCAGGTGCCAGATCCATCTGGGAATGTTTGCCAGCTCCTTTTGGCACCGGCAGTGTCTCTGCAGCTCGTTCTGCTGAGGAGCCTCCAATGAGCCATGGACAGATTCCAGATCCAACTGCAGCTCTGGCTCAGCCCCTGCCGTGCTCTCTGAGCTCCATGTCTGCCTGTCTCCCGGGAATTGGGGATCCTGTGCAGGGAATGATGTGGGATTAGAGCCTTTTCCTGGCTGCCAGCTCTGCCCACGGTCATCTCACTCTGCTCTCCATGTCCCTGTGAACACTTCCCTCAACGCTTCCCTCAACACTTCCCCAAACACTTCCCCGAACTCTTCCCTGGACACTTCCCCAAACACTTCCCCGAACACTTCCCCAAACACTTCCCTGAACACTTCCCCAAACACTTTACCGACCTGGCTCCTTATAAAGGGAATAAAAATGTGGATCTGGTCTCCCCCTCCACAGCCCCCAAATCCAAGCAATTCAGGAACCCCCATCTCCAAGCCACCTGTAGGGTTGTGAAGGGCCAAATTCCCACCTCTGCCCCGGAGCCATGAGGAGACCGGAGCTCATTTCGGACACCAACTCGATTTTATTGTTTGAAACGCCAGGGAAATTCAGCCTCAGAAACGCGGGGATTTCTGCTGGTCCTGAACATCCCCCTGGACATCATTCCTTGTCCTACCCCCTCCAGCTGTGCCTGTGCCACTGGGGGCATGGAGCATCCCCTCGCTGGCCGTGGTGGGAACAGGCTTGTGACCCTTCCAACACCCGCAGGGGCTTCACGAGCCACCTCTGCTCCTCGTTTCGGGAGCGTGGACAACGCGTGCCGCTGCCGGGACAGCCCCGGGGACGGCCTGGGGAGCACCGTGCCCTGCGCTGGGAGACGGGATCCCCCTCTCACAGCTGGTACTTCTTCAGCAGCTCGCTCTGCCACTGCCGCTTCTTGTTGGGGAAGGCCACCGGGATCCTGATCCTGCGGAACTCCTCGATGCACCTGCCCAGCTCGGACTGCAGCGCCCGGCGCTCCTCGCTGGTGGCCGCGGTGGCGGCCGCGGGGACCTCCACGCCGTTCTCCGTGACGGCGGCCTGGCCGCTGCCCCGCCGCTGCCCCCCCTGCCTCAGCTCCTCCGTCCTCTTCAGCGACCTGGAGAAGTCCAGGGTGTTGGGGCGGGCCGGGGCTTCCTCGGGAGCTGCCGGCCACGGCGGGGACCTGCTGGGGCTGCGATCCTTCTCCTCCGGCCGAGGGTCCGTGCCCGGGAGCGGCTGGTCCGAGGGGGCAGCCGGGGTGGGCTCCTCAGGGTCGGGGGCTCCAGGGGCATTCCCAGGGGCTCGAGCGGTGTTCCTGGGGGCTCCAGGGGCATTCCCGGGGGCTCCAGCGGCGTTCCCGGGGGCTCCAGCGGCATTCCCAGGGCTCTCCCCTGGCTCTGCAGCAGCCTCCAGGGCTGGGGAGGAAAGCAGAGAGGAGTTTGAGGACAGGGAGGGAGAGAGATGAAGGAGATGAATGAGATGAAGGAGATGAGGGAGAGGAGGGAGAGGAGGGAAGGATGGAGATGAAGGAGATGAAGGAGATGAAGGAGATGAGGGAGATGAGGAGGATGCAGGAGCTGAGGGAGAGGAGGGAGAGGAGGGAGCTGAGGGAAATGAGGGAGCTGAGGAAGCTGAGGGACATGAGAGAGAGGAGAGACCTGCTAGGAATTCTTTTAAAGACACACCTGGGTGGCAGAGATACCAAACGAGGAACAAACGATTCCAATTTAAAATCCTCCACCCTGCACTTTGCCCCCTGCACGGAAGCAGGAAATGTCAAGGGGGGATTTTCTTTTTCCTTCAAAACTTTTGTAAGGACAGAGTTGGATTTTTTTCCCTCCATTTCCTTCCTCTTCTTTTTTTTCCCATTTTGACATTTGCTGAGCAGCTCCAGCTCGGCAGCTGCTGGAGGTGGGAAGCAGGAATGTCATCCATCAGCAAGCAGAACCCTTCAAGGCTGGATTTGCTTTGGCAAATCTCTATGGGAAGTTACAGGGATGAATCTTTGCCCCAAATTCTTTGAGTGATGGGATGAAGCCTCGAAGCTGCTTTAATCATCTTATCTGTGAACCTGGGAGCTGCTTTTGGGAAACGTGGAGCTGAGGCTGGGGAATTTAAGCACCCAAATTCCCAGGAGGAGCCTCCGTCTGAGCTGGGGAATGAATTCAAATCCTTCAGTTCCTCCCCAGCATCTCAGCTCCTGGAGCATCCCGTGACTGCGGCTGCCTCAGGATAACATTGATTTTCCAAAGTTTTCAATTTTACATCCCCAATTACAATAATTTACGATTATTCCCACCTGAGGCACAGAGAACTGTTCAGGTCACCAGGCTGAGAGCAAGTCCAGGTTTCCAGGGAATGGCTCCTGAATATTCCTCACATCCCACCGTCCTGATGTCCTTTGGGTGGTCCGGCAGGGCTGGTGCCAGGCTACAAACTCACATCCCTAAAATTCCCCTGCTGTCAATCTCAGAATCACGGAATGGTTTGGGTTGGACATTGCTGGTACCCCCCAAGCCATGTGAGGGCTGGTTCTTCCATTTAAACACCGGGGGAAAGAGCTTGTGGAAATAAAGCCGTGGAAGAGAAACATGGAATGGTTGGGAATGGTTTGGGATGGAAGGGACCTTGAAGCCCATCCAGTGCCACCCCTGCCATGGGCAGGGACACCTCCCACTGTCCCAGGCTGCTCCAAGCCCCAATGTCCAGCCTGGCCTTGGGCACTGCCAGGGATCCAGGGGCAGCCACAGCTGCTCTGGGCACCCTGTGCCAGGGCCTGCCCCCCCTCCCAGGGAACAATTCCTGCCCAATCTCCCATCCAGCCCTGCCCTCTGGCAGTGGGAAGCCATTCCCTGTGTCCTGTCCCTCCGTGCCTTGTCCCCAGTCCCTCTCCAGCTCTCCTGGAGCCCCTTTAGGCCCTGCCAGGGGCTCTGAGCTCTCCCTGGAGCTTCTCCTCTCCAGGTGAACATTCCCAGCCTGGCTCCAGAGGGGCTCCAGCCCTGGAGCAGCTCCGTGGCCTCCTCTTTCCTGTAGCTTCGGACAAACACCCCGTTTTTTTCCTCAGGTTTATCTTTATTTTATGCTCCTGTCTGGCGCCAAGGGGTGATCCAAGGGCACCCCACAATCCTGAGCGTCCCTCCCGGTTGCTGCTCTGGGAAAAGGGATCAGCCTGGCTGATTTTTCTGATCCTTTCTCCCACGGATTTTTTTCCTTCCCCGGTGCCACTTGTGCTTTAGAGCTCCAATTAAATTCAGCAGCGACACTTCCGAGCCGCCCCGTGGAGCCGCGGGAATCCCGCTGGGGGCAATTACCGGCTCCTGCCCGCGGTTTTGCGGGAAGCATCAACTGTCCCCACCCCGCGGCTCCGGGACGGGGTTTTGTTGTTCCAGAGGCTGTGACAGGCACGGGAGCTCGGGCCCAGGCTCACTGCACTGCGTTTGCTGCCCTCCCACTCTGCTTCCATCCCCAGGGGTGTTGGAAAGGATGGATGGGGGGAATGGGACATTCCTGGGTGACCCCAAATGGGGGATCTCACACTGCCCCGGCCTCCAGGATTTCCTTGCCTTTCCTACCATTTGTTGCAGAGACCCAGCTTCTCCCAAAATGAGCAAGGAGGGATTTTTTTCTGAGGTCCTGGAGTGACTGGAAAAGGGGGAATGGCTACCCACTGAGCGGGAAAGGATGAGATGGGATATTGGGAAGGAATTCCTCCCTGGCACAGGGTGCCCAGAGCAGCTGTGGCTGCCCCTGGATCCCTGGCAGTGCCCAAGGCCAGGCTGGACATTGGGGCTTGGAGCAGCCTGGGACAGTGGGAGGTGTCCCTGCCCATGGCAGGGGTGGCACTGGATGGGCTTAAAGGTCCCTTCCACCCCAAACCATCCCATGTTTCTCTTCCACGGCTTTATTTCCACAGCTCTTTCCCCTCTGGTGTTTAAATGGAAAACCAGGACCTCACAGAGCTTGGGGTGTACCAGCAATGTCTCGGTTCCTTTACAAGCTTCCTAAAATTCCTTCCAGCCTCTTAAACTTGGGTGATGTGGGCCAAAAAGAGGTGGATGAAAGTTTCCAAATGAGCTGGAAGAGCACGTTGGGTTTGGGAAGTGTGGGAAGGGGTATCCAGGGTGCATCCAGAACATCCCCTGGATGCCCAGGGTGTATCCTCAACATCCCAGTGCCCAATCTGTCAGTCTCAGGACTTGACTCTGCACGAATTGTTCTGTTTTATGGAATTAATCCAGCTGGGAACAGGATTGGGAGCTTCCTATGCAGCTGGGCCAATGTGCTCAGGACCCAGGCCCTGCCACAGGGCCCTGGCAGTGCCAGTGATCCCAGCTGGATCCCCAGGGAATCCTGATCCCTTGGCAGGAGGCACCGAGCTCAGGTGCAGAGAGTTGTTGGAGCCCCAAACTCGTGACACAGATGGCAGAAAACCCAGCCCAACTCTCCCTGGATCCTCCTTTTGCAATCCATTCCTGCTGTTGGAAAAGCTCAGCAAGAAGCTGGGGAAAAAAAAAAAAAAATCCAAACAGCAAAAGGCACCTCTTGAAAGACCTTGGAGCCCTGGGAAGGTAATCCAGACTTTCCTCCATCACACAGGTGCTGCCAGGAGGAGGCAAGGTGGGAACAGGGATTTCAGGGATTTTCTGAGGGCTGAGGTTCCCTGGGGGAAGGTGCAGGTCCCTGAGGGGAGGAAAGCTGGACACTGGTACCTGCTGCTGTTGGTTCCGAGTGTTCCATGGATTGTCCACTCCCTGCAGTGTCCCCTGGTGGGCAGCAGCTCTGCTCCCCTGATCCTCCCACCTTTTCTGTGAGGAAAAGATTGGGAATTGCATCAGTTATGGAGCTGTTCTCACAAACGTCACCCTGTGGGTATGGAGCTTACAGTTCCGTCTTTTATAGGAATCGTGGAGTCCCGGAATGATTTGGGTTGGGAGGGACTTTGAAGCTCATCCAATTCCACGCCACCACCTCCCACTGTCCCAGGCTGCTCCAAGCCCCAACATCCAGCCTGGCCTTGGACACTTCCAGGGATCCAGGGACAGCCCCAGCTGCTCTGGGAATGTGTGCCGGTTTTATTAGGATGTTCCACTTTGCAGGATCTCGGTCCATGTAGGCACAATGTGATTGCAGGAAATGCCCTGGAGATCTTTCATCTAAATTAAATCAGCCTTTGCTGAGTGCTTGTGGATATCCGCAGGCTGCAGGAATGGCTGGAATGTGGGAATGCCTCCAGCCTGGAATCTGCGGCTGCATTGCCTCATCCCTGGCAGCGTCCAAGGCCAGGCTGGACGGGGCTTGGAGGAACCTGGGACAGTGGAAGGTGTCCCTGCCCATGGCAGGGGGGATTAGGTGACCTTTAAAGTCCCTTCCAACCCAAACCAGTCTGGGATTCTATTCCATGACTCCTGAGCATGGGATGCTGCGCCATCCCGACCTTTTCAGCCTTTAAATCCGCCTGTCTGTCAGGACTGCCAGATGGAGATCTGACTCCAGCCACCTTTTGTCATCCAGGACTTCAATCCCTTGGAGCTGGAACAAACCCGCCCAAGGTTTTTGTGCCTTTAATTCCCGGCCAGCTCCCGCCGGGATCTAAATCAGCGCTCGCCACTCCACCCCCCAAGCGAGCCGATATCCATCAGCACCTAATTACTGTTCCCGAATCACCCCACGGCGCCTTTCATCTCCGATTCCTCCCGATTTTCCTGATTTCCTGCCCTCCCTGGAGCTGGCAGGGCCCACGCCCAAGAGCTGAGCGAGGGGAGCCGGTGTTTGGGGTTGGAATTCTGGCTGCCTCCATCGCAGTTGATTCCTGCAATTCAATCCATCCCCTGTGCAGCTGTGCTTGTTTCCAAAACATTCCCTTTTTTGATTTCTGGGAGCTCTGCTGTCAGTTTCAGGCTGTTTCCTGTGGATCTGTGCAGTCCAAGTATTTTTCCCTGCTTATTTTCATCCACATATATATAAAATACACACATTTAGCAGTGGATGTTCCCTGTCACTTGATTAATTTAACATCTGCTCTAATCCACCCAGTTCTGGCACTGACAGAAAAACAGGGAAAAGAACAACAAATCCCATCTCCAAAAGTCTCCCAACCCCCCCTCCAAGGGTCTCCCAGCTCTCTCTGCCTTCTCTCCGTGGGCAGAAGTTTTGCTTTTCCCGGAGCTGGGATGCTGCAGCTCCTTGACGAGTCCTTTGGGATAACCCGGGCGGGATCGGCGGGAGGGGTGTGGGATGTCCCTGGAAGTGCAGCCAGCTGAGGGGGAGTGACGGACAGCAGCTGTCCCACACCAAGGCTTTGCGTGAGCACTTGATTCCCTCTCTCTTTTCCCGAGCAGCCACTCCGGCTTTACGGCCGGGATGGGAATTATGACGGATTCAGACGCCAGAGGTCAAATTCCGGTGGCGGCGCAGAGCCCTTGGATGACGGGAGCCCACGGAGCCATCCTGCTTTCCCTCAGCACAACATCTGCCTGGGGTGGAGGGCTTGGGACCTCATGGAGCAAAAGCAGCTTTCCCTCCGTGCCGAGCCGATCCATCTGGATAATAACCCTTTATTCCCCAAAAAGTTCTTCCAGGCCTGGCACAGCTGCCCCGGGCACGGGTGGAGTCCCCATTCCTGGAGGGATTTAAAACCCCCGGGGATGTGGCATTTGGGGACATGGGGTACTGCCACACTTGGGAACGGCTGGGCTATGGTCTCAGGGGTCTTTTCCCACGGAAATAATTCCATGATTCGAAGACCTGCCTGTTTACTGGGATTAGTGATCCACAGCGTGGATGGCAAAGCTTTGCCAAGAATTCTTCCAAGAGGAGCAGCTCCTGGTGAGCCTGAGCTGCATCCAACCTGGGAGTGCTGGTTCCCACCTGGGAGTGCTGGTTCCCACCTGGAATTGCTGGTTCTCACCTGGAAGTGCTTCCACCGTGTCTCCCTTGAGGTCCAGGATGGGCTCAGAAGAGGACATGGGCTTTTTGGGGCTCTGCTCCGGTTCTGAAGGCTCGGGAATGGGAAGGCTGAGCCAGGAGTTTCCTAAAAATCAACACCCAAAGGAGAAAAATCTTAGAAGGGAAATGATGCAGAGGGAATGTGGGAAGAGTGGTGGATGGGAATAGAATCCAAAGCACCTCCCAGAGCGCCACGCTGGGTTCCCAGGGTGAGGAATGATCAGGAAAACTCCAAGTGCCTCCCAAACCCTTCTTGGGGTGATCCTTGATCTTTGGGCAGTGCCTGTAACCACATTTCCCACCAGGAATTGCTGTTCCTCATGCTTTGGTCCTGCTCTCCTGCCTTTCTCCTAAACCTTTCTATCCCTGGCTTTCCATGTACTGCCTCATTTACGTGGATTCACAAACAGGGAGGAACACAAAGTGTTTATCCCACACTAGGATTAGTGCTTCAGCTTTCCATCATTTTCTTTCCTGGCATTTCCATGCAGACACTTCCATTTGCCACACAGCCCGGATGAGCCTTTGGATCCAGCTGCAGTTCCTGCCCCATCCAAGGGATTTGCCTCTCCATGACTGAGAGTCGGAGCAGGATCATCCCGTTGGCACAGGGAGCAGTAAATCCCATGAATGCTCCAGTGCCACCAGGGAGACAGGGAATCATGGAATCATCACCCAGGACACTTCCGCTGTCCCAGGCTGCTCCAAGCCCCAATGTCCAGCCTGGCCTTGGGCACTGCCAGGGATCCAGGGGCAGCCACAGCTGCTCTGGGCACCCTCTGCCAGGGCCTGCCCACCCTCCCAGCCAGGAATTCCTTCCCAATATCCCATCTATCCCTGCTCTTCCAGAGGTGCCTGAAAACTTCCGCTAAGGCCACCCTGATTTGGGATAAAACCCATCCTGCTCCACCCAGCCATGGGAAGCAGGGGATGGAACTGGGTGCTCCAGCTCCCCAAATCCCCACAGCTGAGTGGGATTCTGTGTTCAGTGGTTGCCAGAAGCCAGGATATCAGGAATTTGCCCAGACAACCTGGCCAGGCTGGACATCCCGGTCCGTTATGATCCAGAAGAAGGTGCAGCCTCCAGGAGATGGAAGCAGGATCCCAGCATGCCCTGTACCCATGGCCTCCCTCATTAATTGTGGTTCCTGGGACAATTCCTGACTCTTCCCAGGCTGTAACCAGGGCTCCCTGCTTCCCAGGACCACCAACTTCATCCAGAGGCTCTGTGGTCACTGCCAGTGCAGCTGGAAACGTTCCATTCCTAATTCCAATCAATACGCCAGAGTGGCTGGGTTTGCACCCAGTTGAGTCCCAAAGTCCTGGAGGAGGGAATCTGGGCTGGATTCCATTCCAGTAGGGCACTCCAAAGCCTTTTGGGCAGAAAAACATCCAGACAGGACATGGGAATGTGGCTTGGGATGGAATTCCCGGCACACGAGTGGAAGGGGAAAGATTTTCTGTGGAACAAGAACAACGCTGAGGGTCCCCCATTTCCTTCACCCAGCTGAGCTTCTCCAGGTGTTCCCAGACATTCCAGCAGAGCTCCACTGGCTGCATTCCCAGCTCCACGTGCTGACCTGCAGCCGGCGCTTATTAAAGATTTAAAGGCAAAGCTGTCAGTGCTGCTCCGGGGATGGACTTTTCCTCTTATAGCTCTATCCCTCTAATTCTAATAGGATTGGGAAGAGGAGGCGGAGGCTGGAGCGGCGCCAGGAGCCAAGGGAGGGTTTGTTCCTTCCAGAGGCTTTGCACACCTTGGCGGAGCTTTCCGGAAGTTTGTCCCTCTTCCAGCACCTCCCGTAGGCTCTCTGGGATTTTGGGTTAATCCCTGGGACGGTGGGAGCAGAGGAGCTGCTCTGTCCTGGTTTTCCCTCATCCCAGGGATAAGAAAACACCCTCCACATGCTGGCTGGCTGTGCTGCACTTTGTTGGAACCCTGGAGGCTGAAGATTCCAGACTTTCTGAGTTAAAAGGTGCCGACCCTCAGGCAAGCACCACATTTGACTTGAGGGCGTGGAACAGACTCCTGAGGTTGAGTGACGGGGCTGTGGGTGTGTGGTTCGAATGGTCCTGTGTGATCTCACAGGGTGAAAAACTTAAACCCAAGATTTCGGTATATAGTAATGTGTATGGGCAAGATGGAGGAGTTTGGGCGTTGTCTGAGTCCTTCTTCTTCACCTTCTTCTTCATGGGTTTGGGTGGTTTTCTGTAACTGGGTGGAAAAGGTCCGCATTGCAGGCCTTGGGTGGTCGTTGTTGGGTGAGAAATATAAATAATAGAGGTGTCACCTCGTTATTGGGTGATTGTCACTTAAATAACCTTGGAAAGAGTCAGAGGTTCTCCATTTTACCTCGTTTCTCTGACTTGCTAGGCTGAGCTCACGGCTGGTGAGTCTGTAAGTTGATAAGGAATAATAAACATCCAAGTCCGAACTCGAAACCTGCGTGTCCCGTGTGTTAATCCCGACCTTGGCGAGGAAACCGGAACGTTCCCACTGCTCCATCGGAAAAACGGCATTAATCCCATTTTATTTTAAATTTCGGGTGGGCACTTGCTGCTTCCCCGGGTTTGGGAAGATTTTGAATTCCAGCCACCGCTGGAAGACGTTGGCTCAACCGCACTTCTGGCCTCAAATCCGTGTTGTCCATCAAACACAACGGCTTTGGGGACATTCCATGGATGTGGGGAAGGGATGGAAGCCACCAAGGAGCCACCAAGTGCTGGGACACTTGGGAATCACAGCCCCTGCTGAAACTCAAACGCTTGGGACTCCTCCTTCACCCACTGCCAGGTTTTTCCTGGGACATGTTTTTCCATGGATTTACCTGGAAGGCTGCAGTGCCTGGAGAGCTGCCTGGAGAGTTGGCCTCGTACAATGGGACCTGGAAACAAAGGAGAAGGTTTGGATCTGGATCCATGCTCCAAAATCATGGAATTCTGGTGTTCCACATCCACGCTCCCACTGGAGAGGGATGCAAGGAAAACGAGCACTGTGGTTCTGTCCCATCTGGGCTCCTCCCAACATTCCCTGCCTTTTGGGAGTTGGGAATAACCTGACTCCCCCTTAATCCGTGAAAAAGTTCTCCGGCTCAACCTCATCCCAATTTCAGCAAGAGATGCCCCTGCACCAGCAAAACCCAGGAATTGTTGGAAAAGGAATTTTGATCCAAGATGTCCTGTAGGAGCAGGGACAAAGCCATGTCCTGGTGCATCCCATTCCCAAGGATTTGGGATCAGATCAAGCCTGGGCATCACAACAGCCCGAGCTTTTTTCCACTGGAAAAGCGAAGGAGCCACTCTTGTGCCCCTTGGAAGCCTGAGGAATATTTCCTGCTCTCCATCCTGGAAAGCCTCAGCTGTAAAATGGGATCAACAACCTGTTTTCCACTCGCAGGGAAGAAGGGAAAGTCTGCAGACATTCCCAAATGCTTTATTAATTCCATGGCTTTTGCTGGAAGCAAAGGGGGCTGGAGTGAGGCAACTCTGCCTGGTTGGAGCTGGTTGCTATTGGAGCTTTCCCCGGAAAGCCATTAACACAACGTGGAGAGGGAGGTGAAAATTACCCTTAATCCTGAAATATTGTTGGAAAGGGGGAAATCAGCATGTTCCATTTGGGAGCTGCAGGAATAAACACATTTTTTTTCCCAAAAAATTGGATTTTCTGCACTCTTTCCCACCCTTTCTGAGAAATTCGCACCTGGTTCTAATTAACCCTAAAGCTTCATTAATGATCAATTTGGCATCAGTCATAATTAATCCCAAATGTGCATTTTTTTTTTCCTTGGAATAAATTGTTTACCTGAGCACATTTGCAAAATCCATTTCGGAATTGTGGCTGCGTATTAATTAAATCGAAATCGTAATTAAAAGCAGAATTAAAACCCTCCTAATAAACTTGGAGAAAAAAAAAAAAATATTGCCTGGTTTTGTGTTCAGCCCACAAATTCGTGGATAATGGAGAGCAGTTATTCCATTTTCCTGAGGGCTTTTGGATAAAGGCCATCCAAGAGGCTTTTAAGGAAACTCTGGAGCCAAGGGGGGGATTGTTGAACTTCCAGCGTGGATTAAAAGCTTATTAAGGGAGAGAAAAGGAGGGATGGAATCAAGAGTTCGTTCCCGACAGATAAATAATGGAATAATGGGATGTTCCCCAGAGGCCATCTGGGAATGAAGGGCTTTTATTCCCCAGGAAAGGGGGAAAGGGGAAACAGTCAAGAGGAGAATGGAATAATGGGGTGCTGGGGGTGGGTGGGAAAGGACCTTGGGATCAGCTCTGATGGAGAAACTTCCATCACTGGGATGGATGGAATTACAAACAGGACACAGGAATGTGCCTTGGGAATGTCCCCTGGGTGTGTCATAAACCTTGGTGGGATTTAAGTCAACCTCAGAGACTCAGGAGAGAGCTGGGAATGTTCACCCGGGGAAGGGAAGGATCCAGGGAGAGCAGGGGCAAGGCCAGGAGGGGCTTAATCCTTGTTTTTTTGGGGAAGAATTAATCAGGAAATTGCAGCTCTCCGGGCTTTAAGGTTGGAGTTAAATCCCTTTAAATCAGTGACACCGAGCTCCTGTTATTTAAATAATGGCTTGGGATTTTTGGTGGTTTTTTTTTTT
>VXBN01012032.1:480464-506374 GCA_013397395.1 Sinosuthora webbiana | reverse complement strand
TCCCCGCCCAGCCGCCGCCGCCGCCCGCCGAGCCGCTCCCGCCGCTCCTCTCCGCCCGCCCAGCCCCGGCCCCGCCGTTTTATGGCCGGGAAGGCGGCGAGCGCCGTCCCCCGCTGTCCCCGGGACCGCCTTTCCCCCGCCTTCCCTCCGCCTTCCCCCGCCTCCACCCGACCCCCGCCGTCCCCGCATCCCGGTCTCCGCATCCTCCTCGCTCCGCTACCGGGCGGGACTGGCTGAGGAATTCCATCCTCGCCATCGCCTGGGAATGCAGCGGGGCTTGTCAAAAAGGAGGGAGAGGGATTTCTAACACGGCCAGATGGTGCCAGGACAAGGAGAACGGTTTGAAACTACAAGAACGGGGATTTAGATGGGATATTGGGAAGAAATTCCCCCCTGGGAGGGTGGGCAGGCCCTGGCACAGGGTGCCCAGAGCAGCTGTGGCTGCCCCTGGATCCCTGGCAGTGCCCAAGGCCAGGCTGGACATTGGGGCTTGGAGCAGCCTGGGACAGTGGGAGGTGTCCCTGCCCATGGCAGGGGTGGGATGGGATGAGCTTTGAGGCACCTTCCAACCCAAACCATTCCATGATTCCATAATTCCAAATCCGGCCAGCAAAAACCTTCCAGCAGCCAAACTCTTGCTATTCCATGGATGATTTTATATTGTTGAGGGGACTGGAGGGACTGAAATACCCTTTCCCAAGGCAGGAATGACACCAGTGGGATCATAAGGAGCTCAGGCTGTTGTGGCAGCCTGTTTGTCCAGGCTGGAAAAAACAAGCAAGGAGAGAGAATCCAGCTCTTTTTAGTTTACTTGAAAAATTCCAATTTTCTGTAAACCCAGGAAAATGTGACAACTCCAAACAACACCCGAATATTTACACGTTTCCTGGAAGTCCAATGAAGCTTAAATCCCAACATTCCCTGCTAGCAGAGCTGGCCTGAGCTCATCCAGGGATTTTTGTCCCTGGTAAATTCTGTAAGAGCAGAAGATGCAATTTCTTCTTTTCCTGCAAATCAAATCCCTGAGTCTGGGCACTCACATCCAAGGAATTTTTCTGTTTGGGTTTCTCCTTGTTGTTTTCTTGTATCCCGGGGCTGTTTGATTATTTTCCCATAAACTACAGAAACTCTGCCCTGTGGATATTTTGTGGGACATATTTATAGATGGGCCCGGTTTGTTGGATGGAGGGATGGATGGATGAATGGATGGAGGGATGGATGGATGGATGGATGGGATGGATGGGATTTGCTCAACAGGTGCTTGAAGCATCTTTGAAATTTGCCTGGGGGAAAATTTAGCCACCATGAGCCTGTTTGATTTTGGGGTCTGGGATGAAATCCAGTGTGGTTTTATCCCACTTTTTTGGAGCTCTGAGCCAACGTAACTGCAAGTTCATCGAAGAATTCCCAGGGAATTTTCAGCTCTGTTGGCTCACGACTCCCTGTCCCTGGAAGATGCTGTGACCCCAGCCATGATCCAGGTTAATGGTGCTTCCACCCTGGGCAGCTGTGCCAGGGCTGGGAAAACCTTTCCATGAAGAAATTTTCCCCTAAAATCCAATTTAAAATGCAATTTAAACTGATTTATCCTGAAGGCTGTGCTGGGAGAGTTGGGATGGGAGTCCAGGACAGGCCCAGTGACAGGAGCAGTGATGGCACTTCCTGTTCTTTTTTCCCTTTCTTTTTCCCTTTCCCTTTCCCCAGCTGCCCCTGTGCTTTGTCCTCACATGCCTGAGGCTCTTGGGGGACAAAAATTGCATCCGAATTGGTGCCAATATTCCCATGAGCTGGTGTGGAAATCATGGAAACCATCCAGGCCACTGCTGCTGTGTCCAGAGGCAACTGGGAACGGGATCTCCAGGGAAGGGGAAGAGGTTTGGCACCATGGAAGTGACCAGGGGGCCTGAAAACTCACGAGAAGTTGCCAGGAGGTTTTATAAAGCAGCTTTTACAAGTCCTTCCAAGAAAAGTGGAGCGGGAATTTGCATCCCTCTCTGGCTTTAGGAGACTTTTATCAGCCACAAGAGTGGCAGATGATTCATCCCCATCCCAAGAGAAGGAAGGGAAGGGTTTAAGGAGGGTTTGTTTGTGTCCACTCTGGGATTCCACAGGGTGATTGAAGGAAGGGCCTGGCATCACTTCCTGGCTACTATTCCCGTGTTTTCCCAGCTTGGACACAAATCCCTTCACCCCACGGTGCCTCATTCTCCTCGTCCCCCTCCAGAGGGTCCTGTCCCCTCCCCAGCACTGCTAAAACCCCTTGTGCCGCCCCAAAACTCCTTGAAGGCTCCTTAAATCTGCATTTTTAAGGATTGAGGAGTGTAAAGTGCAAGTGAGACACAAATGTTTCCATTGCCTGACTTTTCCTCGGCTAAAAAAGCCCAGACCATAATAAATGGATTGTGAGCCACGCTGGGATGAGGATCCCTGACCCATCACATTGCAGGGATGTTGTCCCGGGGCACTGATGCTGCTCCATCCATTCCTTATCCAGAGATAACAGAGGGAATTGCCTCTGGAGGCAGGGATATTTACCAGAGGGAAAAATCCCCTAATTCATGGATGTCAGAAGGGTCCACACAGAGGTTGGGATTCCTCAGTGCCACGGCCGTGATTCACGGGCTGGGGCTGGAGGCAGGAATCTTTCATCCTTAAACAAAGTGGAGCTAAAAAGTCCTAAAAAGGCAACAGAATCCCTGAGTGCCAGACTCCTGTGGGGCACGGAATTATTTTTAGGACATTTGGGGCACTGCATTATTTTTTTTATAGGTTTGGGGCACTGAATTATTTTTAATCCCTTGAGGATCTGTCTGCCCATCAGCGGGAAAATCTCCTTCTGCAGCATCCCTGCTCCTCCTGGTGCTCCCAGCTCTGTCTCTCTCTTCCCCATCCTCATTCCTCCTTCATTCTCCCCCCTGTGCAGGGTTTTCCTCTCCGGGGTTAATTAAAAATAATAATTATTAAAATTATTATTATTAAAATTAGGCCACCCTTAACTGGTGGGATTTTGGGGTGAGAAGTGCTCAGGGCTGAAGGGTCTCTCCGCCTTGAATCACTGACCCCGTGCAGGCTCCCAGATCCCCATAAACCCGCAGGAACTCCCCCCAGCATCCCTAAATCCCATCTTTTCCTCTTTTCCTTGCCCTCCCTCCCCCCGGCGCCGCCCAGGTCCGCCGGGAGCGCGGAGCTCTGAGCACCTGAGGTTAAAGAGAAGCGACATCAGCGACAGCAGCGACATCAGCGACATCCTCTGTGCGGCTGTGCCCGAGCCACCCCCGTGCTCTCCCTGCTCCTCCACCACGCTCCTGGAAGCTGCGGCCGCTGCCAGCTTCTATAAAAGGGGGTTAATCTGCTTCTGCCCGGAGCTCAGGTGGCTTTGCAGCCCTGGGGACGCGGCGGCCACACCCGTCTGACCCCGGCGGAGCCAGAGGCTCCTTCAATAATTCACTGGCACATCTGATCGGGGCCATTTTTAGCAGCGGCTGCCGCGGTTGTTGCAGATTTTCGGTGACGGATCGGGTTGGACAGGGCGGGAGAAAGGCCCTGCTTAGTGGTGCACTTTAATTGGCTTCTCATTAAGGGCTCGGCTGGCCACGCAGCCCGGGAGAGCTCGGGGAGGTGAGGACAGGGCTGGAAACTCCTCCCGATGGAGCCACGGTTTGGTGGCGTTTTCTGGGATGCTCTGGTGGGGCTGGAATTGTCACTGCGGGGATGATGGAAATGCCGCGTCAGGGACCTGCTCCCATCCCGGGCAGGATTTGCCAAGGGAAACACATGAGTGTCCATCCATCCATCCATCCCATCTCATTCCTGCATGGACTCTTTGCAACTGCTCAAGCCTGAAGCAGAGATGTCTCACCCAGACCTTTCCTTGTGACCTCTGCCAAGCTGGGGAATTAAAATCCTGATTAAGGACCACAGACACTGCTGGATTTCAGGCCAGAGCTGTCAGCTGGAGCGGGGTTGGGAATATTTCAGCCTCAGAGGGAAAGGGGTGAGGAATGGCCTGACCAGAGCAGGAACATCTCCTGAAAAAGCTACGTGGAGCCAGAGGGACTCCAAGCCCTCCCAGTTTCTCTGCCTTGCACTCTCTGCCATCACTCTGGAGGATTTTTTTCCTCCAAAGGAATTCTCCAGACTGAATTCTGCTCCCAGGAGAACCCAGTGAGTCCAACCTTCTCCTGGAGCAGATCCCATGGCCTTTGTCTTCTCATTCTTCTTTGGATCCTCTGTGGGATCCAGGAAAAGCTCCACCAAACAAAAATTAACAGGTAAAAAAAAAAACTTGTGAAAACCCCACAGGATTTCTGGGACGTGGATCGTGCACACAGTGAGCTGGGAACACCCTGGGCTACCAGACTCCCCACAAACACCAGATTTTCACGCACAGAGGGTTTATTTAGGTGCTGTTCAGTAAGACACGGCTGAGATGGGATAAGAAGAGGGGAGGAGGTGGCAGGTGGGTGACAGGAGGGACCTGTGGGAGCCTGGTGCAGCCAGTCTGTTCCTCAGGCTCTGCCAAGGCACTGCCCGGGCAGGAAGGTGCCACCTGGCTGCCAGAGCCAGGCTGGGAATGCTGCTGGTGCAGGGACAGGGAACAGAGGGATCTGTGTGGGCAGCAGGAAATCCCCCAGAGCAAACCCAGGTGTGCCCTCCCCACCCTCTCCTGCCAACGGGAGGGATTCAGCCTCATGGATTCCCAGGTTTCCCAGCTTAGAGCAGTTTCAGGAGGGTGCTGAGATCCTTCTCTCCTTCACTCATTTCTTCCCAGGAAGGGCTGCCCAGCACTGGAAAAGTCTTTCCAGGGCAGTGGTGGAGTCACATCCCTGGAGGGATTTAAAGGCCCTGTGGATGTGGCACTTGGGGACGTGGCTCACAGCTGGAGGAATGGTTGGATCTGATGGTCCCTGAGGGCTTTTCCAGGCTCGGGGGTTCTGTGATCTCCAGCCTGAATCTGTGGATGGCTTGTCCTTCCCACTCCTTCCCATGCCACCCTCACCCTTTAGCACAGAGTCCCTGTCCCTTTGTCCCCTGGAACTGATTTCCCAGAGTCTCAGTGGGTCAAGGACAAGCCCAGAGCCACCAGGGCCAGCCCAGCCAGGAGCTGGAGCTGTGCTGGGAACATCAATTCCAGCCCTGCTGGCTGTGCAGGGAGGATTCACTGCCTGGATCTGCAGCTGGACACGGAGAGGCCAGGGAGCATCAGTGTCACTTTGCCAGCCAGGGATGGGTTTTGGAAGGCACATCCCTACCCCAGCCCTGTGCCAGGGAAATTTGTTGGCCCATTTCCCTGGCCACGTGCCCCGTGTGCCTCATGACTCGGAGAGATCCAGCAGTGCCAGCGCTCCCAGGGACACAGGCTGGGATGGGAGCATTCCTTGTGCTTGGAAGGGGCTTTGGAGCACAGCTCCCATCTCCCTGGATCAACTGCTCAGATCCCAGCCCAGTTTGGGATAACTCCTCCCCTTTGGGTGGTTTGGAGGAGCAGACCCCTGCAGGGACTGAGCCTGGCACGGGGACAGAGCTCTGGAGCTTCCTGAATGGACAATTTATCCTTTCAAAGCTGAGAGAAGGATCAAAAATCCCCAAATCCTGGGTAGGAAGGGACCTTAAATCCCATCTCATCCCAAGCCCTGCCATGGGCAGGGACCCCCCCTTGGATGGGTGGGGGTGACAGTGACTGGGATGTGCTGCTGTCCCCGAGTGGCTCCAGGCCAGTGCCAGGGGGGGTCAGGGACTTCACCCCTGCCCTGAGTGACAAAGGGACATTTCACATGTGCTGGACATTCCCAGGGGTGTTCTCTGCCAGTTCTTCCAGGCCTTCGGTTCCCTGAGCCTGCCTGGCTCCTCCGTCTCCTGTCAGGAGCGGTTGGATGTGGGAAAAGGAATCATTTCTGGAGAAATGTCTCCTGACTTCCCTTCCTCCTGTTCCCCTGAGGCCCAGGGGGAGCCTGGGAAAAGAGCAGTGCAGGGATTTGGGATCTTGGTGGCCCTGGTGGATGTGAAGTCTTTCCAAGGGCTTTCATTCCCGACAGAGCTTGGATTTGGCCCTGGATGAGTTCTCCTGGAGGATGTCCCCCAGGCAGGCAGTGCTCACTCCACCCCAACAAGTGACAAGTGATGTCCATAACAAGGGACAGGATGAGAGGAAACAGCCCCAGGTTGTGCCAGGGGAGGTCCAGGTTGGATGTGTGGGAGGATTTCTCCACAGAAAAGCTCATCCAGCCCCAGAGGCCCCATCCCTTCGGGGATTTCACAGCCCCGTGGGGGTGGCACTTGGGGACACACAGGGCTTAGGGGTGGCCTTGGCAGAGTCAATGGTTGGAGCTGGAGCCATCATTCCAATTTATTTAAAGAGCCAAATGCACAGAATTGCAGCTGATCAGCTCCTGGGGGATTCCCAGCTGACAGGAAAACTCAGATGAGCCCCACTTTTCCCTGTGTCCAATTCTGTCTCCCCTCCCCCCACAGATATAATTAAATTCAATTAATCTGATTATCTGTACAGTCTATCAGAAAAAGAAATCTTAATAGCCTGCTCAACGTGATGAATTAATAGATATTAATTAGAATTCGTTGCATTTATCACCATCTCACTGGGCTGGAATTCTGAAAACACTGGGGAAAGAGGGAAAATTCTCATTTTTAGTTTATAATTCACGTCGGATCAAGCCTGGATCCTCTGGACGTGTGTCACACAAAGCTCCATCCCTTGTGACATCCAGGTGGGGGGACACCCCCCCCCCAAAAAAAAAGGCCATAAATGCCTTGTGAGAGGCTCTCAGGGGCTGTGGGGTCACCTGGAGGGGCTCCAGAGCTGGGTGAATATTTTTCAGTTCTGCTGGAGGTCGCTGGGGTAGGGAAGGGATCTCTCCACGTGTGCCAGGTCTCCTTGGAAGCTCAGGGCTTTGGGAACATCCCAGCCTGTGATCCCCATCCCTCGCTCGGGCTCACTCCGTTTGTTGGTTGTGTTCGCTCGAGGGGAAAAAAGAAAAAAAAGAGAAAGTGGGGCCATAAAGCAAACCCGGCGTAAAGCTGTGACAGCTCCGGCTGCGCTGGACATAAATCGGGAGAGGGGGAAGCCCAGGGGAGGGAATGTGGCCACAGGACCTCGTAGGGATGGCCCGGGAGCGGGCAGAGCCTTTCGGAGATTCCCAGCACCCTCTAGTGGGATCTCCGCCTCCGGAGCATCCCAAAAAACCGCCGAGCATCCCAAAAACCCGGCACGTCGGGGAGGAGGAGGGTGTGCAGCCCCGTCACCCACCAGTGACTCGGGATCCACTCAGGGCTCGCCGGGGGCTGCTCATGCAGGAAGGGGAAGGTCCCTGCGGCACCAGGAGCTTTTCCAGAGGAAGGGATAGCCCTGGAATTGTCCACAAGGCAAAAATCAGGTGCCCACAGTGCCCCGGGAGCTGAGTCCCTCCTGTCCCCTCTGCCTCTGCTCCCTGGCATAGTCAATGGAGCCAAGGATCAGATCAGAGCAGCCCCGGGGTGCTCTGGGATGAAAGAGCCCCCCAAAAATCTGGGATGGAGCCAGGGCTAGTCCTCCAGGCGGTACGAGGGATCAGCCACAAGGTTCCAGGGTGGAAGATCCTGAATGCTGCAGCTTCCCTGCATCCCTGGGTGTGTTTCCTTCCTTGCTGTGAAACAAGAAACCTGGGGGAATGGAAAATCATCCTGTGTGGATTTGCCATTAAAGGATATGAGGCAAAACCCATTCCTAGTCTCCCCTGGAACAGAGGAGCCTTCCTGGCCTGATGTTTTTAGAATGGAATCCTGGAATGGTTTGGATGGGAAGGGACTTCAGACCTCATCCCATCCCATCCCATCCTATCCCACCCCTGCCATGGCAGGGACACCTCCCACTGTCCCAGGCTGCTCCAAGCCCCAGTGTCCAGCCTGGCCTTGGGCACTGCCAGGGATCCAGGGGCAGCCACAGCTGCTCTGGGCACCCTGTGCCAGGGCCTGCCCGCCCTCCCAGCCAGGAATTCCTTCCACATCCCATTTTCCTGGCTAGACCTGGGTGTGATCACTGGGAGCAGAGGCTGCCCATGCCGGGATCAGCAATTCCAGCCCTCCTGGGTTATCCTTTGGAACCCTCCAACCACTTTTCCTAAACTGTGGAGCCATTTTTCCAACTGGAATCCTGAGGCTGTGGCTTCCCCAGGGCAATTCCATGCGACCTAAAAAGCTGCTGCGTTGTGTGTTTTAAAGCTTTGCCTCTTCACTTGCGGAGTGGCTTTTGTCCCCAAGCACTGAGTGGGGGGACAAATAATGGGGACTTTATGTGATATGGAACAGAACAAATGGCTTCTCCTGAAATATTTTTTATCCTCCATAAATGTTGATTCTGCTGCTCTGTCCTTTCCTGACATGGAGCAGCTCAGAACCCAGAAAAAAAAAATGGATTTGGTGAGGTTTTTATAATCCCAGGTGTAATTCCTGTGTGGGAAAGACAAGAGGGCAAAAATCTGCTTTTTGGGGTCTGCACAGCCGGATCCCACTGGGCTCTGCTGCCTCCAGCCATCCCTGGGAGAAGGGATGGGATAAGAGCAAGGCCCGGTCATGCCTCACCCACCTCCTGGCAGGGAGCTGCTTCCTGACCTGATTTCCCATTTCCAGCTGGCTCGGGGCTGTTGCTCCACAGCCCTGCAAGGAATCCCCCACCAGTGGCTTCTCCACGGTCCTGCTGCTCACCCGGGGTCTGCAGGGATGGGCAGGAAAGCTGCAGGGTTTGGAAATCTGGGAATGTCAGGAGAAGCTCATGGGAGCCTGTGCACTACCCCTGGGCTCCTGGGTCGTACAATCATGGAAAGGTTTGGCTTTGGGAAGAGGCCTCAAATATCATCCATTTAATCTATTTCCACCCTCCCGGCTTCTCAGAGCTGTCTGCAGGGTGGTTTCACCCAGAGGAGCCTGGAAAAGGCCATTCCTCCACCTCCCCACGGGCTTTACCAATTTCTCCCTGGAAAACGAAGCGGGAACCCCTCCAACCCCAAACCCCGCTCACTGCCAGCGGGGCAGAGGGGAGAAACCAGCTTTCCTGGGATGCAGCTCCAGCACAGGGCCTGGATTTGTCTCCGTGTGCAGGAAAGCAAAGCGGGAGCTGAAGACAAAGAGCCCCCTCGGTTCCGGCGAGGCTCAGAGCAAGAAAAGCCTTCATGAAAAATGAAAGAGTGGGAGGCGGCTGCCGGGAGCGGGAGCGGCGGAGATGAAGCTCCCGGAGTTATCTGGGGCATGAAGAAACCCAGCAGGCCAGAAAAATGCGAGCGGAGAGCAGCGGAGGTGAAAACGCGGGGGTAAAAGCGAGGCTTTATGTTTAATTAATCGCCCTGTTTTGCGTCTGAATGGCGGGCGTCCTGCTGGGGACAGCGAGGGACACGGGGACACGCCAGGCCTGGCTGTGCCACCACTGCAATCTCCTCCTGATGTCCCCTCCCGTTTTCCCTGATTTCTTGGGATGATCATTATCTTTATAGGTTTGGGGCGCTGAGTTATTTTTAATCCCTTATGGCCCATCAGCGGGAAAATCCCCCTTTGCAGCATCCCTGCTCCTCCCGGTGCTCCCGGCTCTGGCTGCACCAAACCCTCAATGCTCAACATCCCCGCGGGAGGAGAAGGCATTGCCAGCGCTGGAAGGGTTGGGGTATCTGGGATTTTCCCTGCTTTTGGCACTGGGGGGGTGAATTTTCAAAGGGGGATTAAAAAAAAAAAAAAAAAAAAATTTAGAAAGAAGAATCCCAACCAAATCCCCGCTTGGAGCTGCAGTTCCGTGCTTGGTGGGCGACAGGTGAGCTCAGATGGAGGAACCGTTTGTCTCCAAAAAAGACTGATTCTTAATAACCAAGAAATAGGAAATGGAGCTGGTTTTATCCTGATTTCACTGTTCTTTAACAGAAAAATAGGAAATGGAGGTGATTTGACCCTGATTTTGACTGGTTTTAACAAAACAAGGAGGAAATGAAGGGAGGTTTAACCCCGATTTTGAATCTTTAACCAAACAAAGAGGAAATGAAGGGGGGTTTAACCCCAATTTTGAGTTTTAACCAAACAAAGAGGAAACGGGGCATGATTTCACCCTGCTTTGCTCTTCTCCCTCTGCAGCTCTGATGCTCCTCCTGCTGTACCTGGGGGTTTCCTGCCCCTCCCTCACACTCAGGGCTTCACTCGGGCCCTTCAGCCTTCCTGTTTTTCTCTCAGGGCTTTCATTTCACCCACAAATCATTTCCTGACCTGAGGCTCCTTGTGACTCCCTCCATTTCTGCTGCCCTGGTAAATCTTTGCCCGCTCTTCCCTTTCCCAAGGTGCTCTCCCTGGCTGCCAGCAGCTGGGTGGGTGATGGGGAATTTCAGGAAGCTTTCCCTGGCATCTTTAAGTCTCGCAGGTTGTCTCTGGATGACGAGAGGGGGGGGGCTGTGATCCTGCTCCGCTGCCGACAGCTTTTCAATTCCAGCCACGGGAAGTTTCGAGCTTCCCGAATTAACTCGTCCTCTATTACTCTGCCTTCCCATCATTTTCCTGGAGTTCAAGTGCTGCTCTAAATGAATAAGTGTTGGGAAATGGGTGTGGGGAGGGAATTGCCATCGGAGAGGCTGAAAACCTGACAGGGATGGAGGAGCCAGGGTAACCCAGAAAGGTTCAACGGGATGTGGTGGTGACAGAATCGTTTTAGAAGTAAATTCCTCTTTATTTGGGGGGAGTCACAGGCATGGTAGGAATTTTTAATAACTGGGAATACGATTTCAGACTCCTTAAATGTGTGGCTGAGCTGAGGGAGTAACTGGGAGGGAGTTGTTGAGGGGTTCATTGCTTTCAGTTCACTGCAGCACCGTAAATTCAACAATAAATTCCTCCTCCCAAACAGTCCCAGTGCCTGTTGTTGTTGTTGTTATTATTATTATTATTATTATTATTTTCCTGCAGTCTGTATTTTTATTTATCCCTGGTTTTCACTCAAGTATGAAACCCAAGGTTTCAGTTGTAGCCAATTGGTTTTTCCCCTGCCCGTGCAGCTCAGAGGCTGTGAAAGGATGGCTGGTGGTCTCCAGGTGTTCATCCAGGACCTGCAGGCCTTGGATTGCCGGGAATCCTGACACTGCTGGCTCTGCTGAGAGTGGAAAAGCATCCCAGTAACATCTCCCATGGGAGGGGGTTGGAAGGAGAGGCGTTTTGGGGTTCCTAGACCTGGGAGTCACAGAATTCCAGAGTTGTTTGGGTTGGAAGGGACCTTAAAGCCCATCCCATTCCCCCCTGCCGTGGGCAAGGACACCTCCCAGAGCCCAGGGTGCTCCAACACATCCAGGGATGGGGCAGCCAGAGCTCTCATGGATCATCTCTCCATCCTGGTTGTGGTTTGCAGGGAGAAGCCCCCCGTGTCCAGGATGTTGAGGGGATGCTGAGGGATTTCCTTCCCTCCTGGATCATCCATCTCTAATTTAGGAAAGTCAGGCCGGCCAAATACCTGACCTGGCCAAACACCTGAGCGTGGCTTAGCACTCACAGCGGTGCTCACTCAAAGGCTGCACTTGATTTTGGAGCTCTTTTCCAAGTTCCACAATTCCCTGGTGCGTGGACACAGCTTCCATGGAAAGGCCAGGAGCTCTGGAGCTCTTTGCAGCAGCCCAGGGAGGCTGCAGAGCTCTCCAGCACTGGCAGGGCACAGCCAGGCCCATCTGGCCATGGGGACAAAGCTCCTCGACAGACATCTCCACAAGGGATTTAAAGATTGGATTTACTGGAGGAGGGATTATGGAGGGCTGAAGTCAGCGGGAAGTTGTGCCTTTAGGGTGACATTTTTGGGGAAAATGCAGCTTGGATAAGGGCCTCCCTTTCTGCTGCTGGGGCTGGCAGAGCATCGTTAGAGTCGGGATAATGAGGGTTTTATTAATGGGAATGTTCCAGAGGCTTTGGCAACACGCCTGGGGTTGCACAAACGTGAAAATAAATGGGGAGAAGAGCAGCTTCGCAGCTTTACATCCAGAACAAAAGAAGTACAGAATGGCTGGCAGGAAAAATCCCAGTGCAGACACCAGATCTGCTCTGATCCCTCACTGCCTCACACTTCCCACACACAAGGAGATAAGGAGCTCCCACCACACCTGAGAATTCCTTCAGCAGGTGAGCCTGGCTCCTGCAACTGCTTTGGCTCCTCAGGAATTCAGAGCAGGAGATACCTCCACATTTTCAGTCTTTCCCCCCTCATTTGCCACCCCTTGGGATAAATGGATCATACTGATCTCAAATATTGATGAAATTTGCCCACCTTCTGCTGGGAGGAAAAGAGAGAACCTGGTTCTCCGTCCTCTAATTCCCAGCCTGTATTCCTGCCCCCATCATCCCCCCCGCCTCACTGTGCTGTGATGTCCTTTAGCTCAGGCAGCCCTTTACATTCCCAGATGTATTTTTAGACTGCAGCCTCCTCTCCTTTCACCTTCCTGCTGGCAGGATGAGCAGGATGACCTCTCCACATCCTCCTCTGCTGGTGTCAGGACACAGGGAATGGCTTCCCACTGCCAGAGGGCAGGGCTGGATGGGATGTTGGGCAGGAATTGTTCCCTGGGAGGGTGGGCAGGCCCTGGCACAGGGTGCCCAGAGCAGCTGTGGCTGTCCCTGGATCCCTGGAAGTCTCCAAGGCCAGTCTGGATGGAGCTTGGAGCCACCTGCATGCTGGAAAGTGTTGGAACAAAATGGGCTTTAAGGTCCCTTCCATCCCAAACCATTCCAGGATTCTTTGATTGTCTCTTCCCCTCACCAGGCCTGGAGCCTCTTCCCTGCCCCTTCCTGGCTCCTTGCACGCCGCCAGCCAGAATTGTGCCTGCCATTCCTCAAATGGGGCCTCCTCACCAGCTGGAATTCAAACCAGGGTTTCCCTGGCACCAGCAGATGCTGCCACAGCAAATCCAGTCCTGCAGAAGCTCCAGCTGCCTTGACCAAAACACCATGAATATTCATGAGGTGATTCATTAGTGTCTCCCGCCTTTAATGGCTCCTCACACAATCCTGTGCCGTCCAAGGGGCTGGCACCCGGGTGGGAGCGTCTCTTCAAGGCATTTTGGAACAACTTGGCCGGGAGCTAACACGTCTGAGGAGTGCAGTGATCCCAATCAGCTCCCCGAGGCTGTGGTGGTGATTAGTGCCCATATTTGGAAATTCTCCAGAAGGGTCAGGCTGTGCTGCAGAGCTGGGATGGTGCGGGAAGGAATTTCCAGCTGTGGGATATTCCAAGTTCAGCAGCCTCCATTGTTCTTCCCACTTGCACAGAGTTTAGTGGCAAAACTGCACCTCCTGTGGCTGGAGATCCCCTCCAGGAGATCATCCAACATCCCTTGGGAACAGGGAGATGGAAACATTTGTATGGATGGAAACAACACGGGAAATGCCAGGGGTCTTTCTTCCCTGTCCGTTTTCCTTCCCCTGCCAGGAAATGGGATGCTGGGTTATGCCGGTGATCCCACCCACACTGACTCCAGAGGGATTCCAGGGCTGAGCTTGTGCAAGACTTTCTGGGGTTTCTCTGGGTATTCCCACTCTGGAGTGAAGAGAGCTGTGAGATTTCAGCGGGATGGGGATTGCAGAGGGAATATCTGCAGTGGGGGCGGGGTGGGTGCTGGATTTATCCCAAATTCTTACCTCCAGTTGCTCACCCTTTCCCACTCAGCACTTCTGAGCTCATTCCCACAGGATGCTGGAAGCGCCAACGCTCTGAATAATCCCAAAACCCATTAGAGGAGAGCAGGGACAGCAGCTCCTTCAAGGGCTGTTAAACACAGGGCTGTGCATCCAACCTCCAGCTCAGGGAGCTGCTGGATCATGGGATTCTGGAAGCTGCCAGGGAATCCAGAACTCCGGGCTTGCCCTTGGAATGCTTTTGATCCCAAGCATCTGCCACAGGCCGCTGTCAAAACTCATCACTCATCCCCCAAAACTGCAGGAAAAGGTGAAGGGGTTTTATAATGTGGAATTAAGTGAACAATGCCGAACCAGGACTGGCAGAACCTTGTTAATTAATGTGTTAATTACCTGTGGATATCTAGGCAAGCCTGGACTTTGAGCTTCACTTGGAGAAGCTTTACAAGTGGACCTCCAGGAGCCTGGAGGAGAAGAAAACCTTCCTCAGGTGTTTGTGGAGGCTGAACCAGTGCTGTCCCCTTTGTGAAAGTCCCCTCGGGTGCAGTGGAAGGCAATTAATGAATTAATTAATTAATGGCCTTGTCACACTCGGAGCACTCTGAGTTTTTTGCAGTCCCCATCAGTGAAAGGTGAATAAATTCAGGCAGTAAATTGGTGGTGGGACAGGGTGAGATGGTACCTGCTGAGGGGAGCAGCAGGAGCTGGGGTTGGGTGTGTGGAGGCACAGCCATGGATTTATCCACTCCCCACGGATACACGCAGCCAGGCTGGGAATAAAACCAATTTATCTCATACCCAGGAATCTCTGGACCTGGGTTGGGGAGGTGAGGGTTGGTAACACCAGGGCAGGAGCCTGGTGATATCCCCTCATCAAGAAATAAACACAATTGGGAATATACAAAGTATTTTTTATATATAAAATTGATCTGTATTTATAGATATATTATTTATATGTATATTTAAGTCTCCAACAGACAACTTTCAGTCCATTTCATAGAAACACATGGTTTTGGCCTGGAAGAGACCTTAAGGACCATGGACAAGGACACTTTCTACTGTCCCAGGCTGCTCCAAGCCCCATCCAGCCCGGCCTTGGACACTGCCAGGGATCCAGGGGCAGCCGCAGCCTCTATGGGAAAGGGAGCCAGGCTCTCCCCACCCTCATCATCAAACCCTTTTTCCTCTGTGTCATAATTAAATTAGAGGAGTTTCTATTTTAAATCTAGGAGTTCCTTCACCTCTGGAATGTGTCCCAGCTTTGTGTGACACATCAGGGTGGCCCAGCACACAATCCTGGAGACAAGAGCAAGGAAAACCCCAACCCAAGCCCAATGTCTGTTTTGTCCCTCTTCCAAAGCTGACCCTTTATCCCACATCCACCTTTCTCTGCCCCATTCCGTGATCCTATTCCAGCTGTCGGGCTCATCCCTCGGCCTCAGTGGGCCCCGATTTGAGCAGGGCAGCTAAAACGACCTCACCAAAAGGCTCTGGCCATCCCTGTCGTGGCGGGTGGTGGTCACAGTGCCCTGACCTTCCTGGGGAAGTGTCCTTAGAAGGACGTCCCAGAGGCACAGGCACGTTTGCTGCCTGCTGAGTGATTTCAGGCTCTTCAGTGAAATCAGCTCTCAGGGGTGGCACTGAGTGATTTCAGGCTCTTCAGCTCTTTGGGGTGACGCTGAAGGAAGAGTCAGAGCCCTCATATGCAGTTCCACAGGAGGCTTTATTCAGCTTCTACCCTGGAGGAGTCCAACTTCTTTTCTTCCTGGTCAAAGAGCCTGAGGGAACCGGTGTTTATATAGGGACGGCAGGGGGCGGGGTAAAACATCTGAGCCAATCGGCTGAGGGCTTCAGGGGAGAGCCAATCAACTGAGGGATCAAGGGAAGGACCAATCAACAGAGGGATTGGGGGGGGGGAAGCAAAGAGGGAAGGGCCAATGGGGGTACAGAAGATTTACATAGCTGTTGCAAAGCCTCATGGGGGGAACGCATTTCCTCACCATGACAGAGAGCTGCCTGCCAGGGTTTCTCCCTGTCTTGGGCTGCAACATGTAACCGAAATGTGTGTTCTCTGCCGTCTGTTGAAGCTGCTGGGGGAGGTGTTTATCTTTATCTCTTGTGTGACCCATTCCTCATAACTCTGGGGGGCAGGGGTGGGTGTCTTCTGTTACTGGGCAGCTGTTAAACCAGCTGGGGCCGGGTTCTTTATCCCTTCCAGGACCCATCCTCCCCCCAGGGGATCTCTGCTGTCCATGGGCCATCCAGGCTCACTGCAGGGCTGATACAATCCCATCATCCCATGGGGAGAGGCTCCACCCAGGGGGAGGAGCCCAGCATTCCCACCTGGATCACACCTGGGATCCAGAACAGCAGCACAGCCTGTGTGCACTGGATTCCCAGAGGGAGACCAGACCCATCTCAGCACCACTGGGCCCTTCTCCAGGATCATCTCTGCTCCAACAGAACCACAGCTGGCCCTGCAGGAGGATTTATTTGGACTGCTCCCAACACCCTGACCAACAGCCTGCCAGGTCATATTCTGACTGTCAGGGTTTCTAGGATTTTTGTTTGTTTGTTTTCTCTAGTACTACATTTGTATTTTAAATATTCCTAGTAAAGCACTGTTATTCCTATTCCCGTATCTTTGCCTGAAAACCCCTAATTGCAAAATTATAATAATTTGGAGGGAGGGGGTTTACATTCTCCATTCCGAGGGAAACTCCAGCTTTACCTGGCAGACACCTGCCTTCCTAAACCAAGACTCTCCCTTAGGGGGTTGTGTTTACATACTGTCTGTCAGTGTTCACATTACTGTCTGATTGAACAGCCTCCACACGTCCCCACATCCCACAGGGATGCAGAGACCCGGGGAGGACGGGAGGGAGCGGGTGGACACTGAGCTCCAGGAGGAGCTGAGCCCGGACCAGGAGGTGGCTCCAGAGGAAGCCGCAGACGTGCTGGAGCTGAGGGAGGAGCACGAGCTCCTGCTGAACAGCTCCGTGCCCTTCACAGAGCAGCTGGGCCGGGAGCTGCAGGGCCTGGAGGAGGTATGGAGACACTGACGTGCTGGGAAGGAGGGAATGAGTCTCCGGGCATCAGCAGCTCTTCCCTGTTGGAACCCTGAGAATTCCAGACGTTCTGTGCTGACAGGCACTGACCCCCCAAGCAAACACTGCATTTGACATGAGGCCATGGAAAAGGCTCCCAAAACTGAGTGACAGCACTGGGATTGTGGGTGTGGAGCTGGAATAGAAGTGTGTGATGTCACAGGGTGGAAAACGTAAAGGTTTTAGAATATAGTGATATATATATAAAGCAAGATGGAGGTTTTAGGGCAGAGGCTGAGTCCTTCTTTTTCACCTTCTTCTTCGTGGGTCTGGGTGGTGTTTTGTAATTGGATAGAAAAATCCTCACTGTGGGCCACTGGTCTTGGTTATTGGGTTAAAAGTAAAAATAATTGAGGTGTCATTTCTTAATTGGACAGTTTATCCTTAAAAGGCCTTGTAGAGAGAGAGATAGGAGCCATTTTTAGTTTGTTAGCTTGAAGTGCTGTAGAACTCATGGTTTGTGAGACTGTAACATAGATAAGAATTAATAAACACCTGAGTCTGAACAAGAAATACCGTCTGGTGCATTTAATCCCAACACTGGCAAAAAAGAAGACAAAACGTGGCACTTCCCTTCGCTCTGGGAAATGGTGTGATCTGGGAGAAATTCCAGGAGGAAAGGTAGGGAAAGGTCTGACTGTGGGGCACTGGGGTGTGGGTTGCTTCTGAGGAAGGGAAAGGGACAAAAGGGTTCCCTCCAGAAGGAAAAGCAGGACCCAGGGAGAGGGAAAAGGCGAGAAAAATGAAACAGAGCTGGAAGGACATTGAAAAGGAAAATACAAACCTGTAGGAAGGGCCAATGGAAAAGGCACAGGATGTTTCCAGAATTCCCTGAGAGGTTGGGGAGAGCCTGGCACAGGGTGCCCAGGAAAGCTGTGCCGGCCCCTGGACCCCTGGCAGTGTCCGAGGCCAGGTTGGATGGGGCTTGGAGCAGCCTGGGATAGTGGAAGGTGTTGGAACAAAGCAGGCTTTAAGGTCTTTTCCATCCCAAACCATTCCAGGATTCTGTGGTTTTCCATGGATTTGGAAGGGAAAGGGAGAAAATGAAACTGAAGAGCTCAAGGGTGCCCTGCAAGAGGATCCTTCAGCATCCCTGGCTCCCATCCCTGAGTGGATGGAACTGGATGGGCTTTAAGGTTCTTTCCAACCCCAACCATTCCATGATTTTTGACTACTGATCTTTACTGACTCCATTTGGGTTGCTGTGATTTATTGCACTTCTGCAGAGAAAATTTCTCCTTTAAGTTCTGGAACAAAAAAAACCTGGGAAAGCTGCTTCGAGCATTTACCTTCTGCTAAAATATCTGGGATTTTATGGTTGGCAACTGAGGAAAAAAGGGAAAAAATAAGCCAAAGGAAATATCCTAAACCGTACAAGAAACCACAAACCCTAAATCCAGCCCCCATTAGCTGCAGAGTTTGCTGTATTCCCATATATGATTTATTACACTTGGAAGTTAATCTGGAAGCCCAAACTCCTGAGGTTTGTTCCTGCCAGCTCCTGGCAAGGAATTCAGGCACTTTGTGACTGTTCCCAGCTGTAAAACACCCTGGGAGAGCGACAAATACATCTTTATTAAGTTTTTTTTTGAGATGAAAGGCACCGTTGAATACATTATTTTAATGCCCTCTAATGAATAAATGTGACTTCCCACTAATACAAATTAATTAATGAGCATTTCCATTTCCGAGCCTTAATCTCCAATATTAAATGTCATTAATCCCAGCAAGTTAGACCAGCACATGCATCCATTTAAATGTTTTCCCCGCACCCCAGTGCTAACACCTTGGCTTTCTCTCCCCTATTAATCACCCTCCTCTCAGCCAGCTGTTCTGGGAATCACAGAAATCCCTGCACTGGCAGCAAGGAAAAGTTGATTTCTCCAAAGGGGAGGACGGCACGGCCGCGACACCGGGAGGCCAAAGGCTCTGATTTGGACATCGATATTCCTCCAGAATTCCAGGATCCCAACACGTGTGGAACTGCAGGCAGCTCCCAGCAGCTCTGTGCTGCCTGCAGCTGGACTGTATTCCCGTTCCTGGAGCCTCTGGAGAAGCCCTTCCAGCAGCACCGTCCCATCGGTGTCACTGGGGATGCTCCCCGTGGGGACAATGGGGACAGGCTTGGGGGAGGCTTCTGGCTCTAATTAAAGAGCAATTAATAAATGGGAAGCTCTGGACAGAGCTGGTGGGGTGGGATGGGATGGGGTATGGCAGAATTTGGAGCATTCCTGGTGCTTTTGGAGATGAGTGTCCATGTTTAGAGAGCCTGGGGAGAGCTGGGGGGTGTCCACCTGGAGAGGGGACCTCAGAGCCCCTGGCAGGGCCTAAAGGGGCTCCAGGAGAGCTGGAGAGGGACTGGGGACAAGGGATGGAGGGACAGGACACAGGGAATGGCTTCCCACTGCCAGAGGGCAGGGCTGGATGGGAGATTGGGCAGGAATTGTTCCCTGGGAGGGTGGGCAGGCCCTGGCACAGGGTGCCCAGAGCAGCTGTGGCTGCCCCTGGATCCCTGGCAGTGCCCAAGGCCAGGCTGGACACTGGGGCTTGGAGCAGCCTGGGACAGTGGGAGGTGTCCCTGCACATGGGTTGGAATCAGAAGAGCTTTAAGGTCCCTTTTAACCCAAAGCAGATTCTCTGAAATCCTGTGGGGTGGACACCAGTCCTCAAGGGACTCCACCACTTGTGGAGAAGAGGGTTGGACACTCCCTGCAGTGACACATTCCCAGTGCACAGAACCAGTAGGGCTTGGTGGCCTCTCCAGACTCACAGAGACTTTTCTGCTCATGGCCAGAATTTCCTGGACACTCCACAGGAATTCCCTTGCTGGGGCAGTTGGAAGTGCTCTGAGGGGACACCTTGCCCAGGGGAGGGTTTTGTGTGCCCTGGCCCTGGGGACACGCAGGTGGCATTTGGCCAAGGTAGGACAGTTGCAATTCCACCAACACCCTGCACATTACAGGGTCTCTGCTGTGCCTCATTTGCAAATTTATCACCTCTTGCTTCTGCTTGGAGTGCTGCCTTAAGAGCAGCAATAGTTTTTGTAATATATTGTGAAATATTTTTTCCCTCCAAGTTTTGCTCATTTGATGTTTAGAAGGTTGTGGATTAGGCAAAGCTCTAATTATTTGTTTACATTCTTCGTTAGCATTAACAAAGGCAAGATTTGGAAGCAGATAAAGACAGGCCAGGTCATCTTTACTTGTCTTTTTATTGCATTTATCAGGCGATCTACAAATGTAAGAAATGCCTCTGATGTTCCTCGCTTTATTTTTGTGTAAGTCTTTTCAGGGGTTCTTACTGACTGAGTTAACAGCAGGGCTTTGCAAGCAGCATTTTTAATGTCTTCATGATTTAGTGGTTCCCGCCCTGAGCTGACACTCCTTCTGCCATCCCCGACTGGTAAAGCTAAAAGCGGCTCTTCAGCTAAATTCAAGTCCTTTCAGGTAGGACAGCTGCAATTGCACCAACATCCTGCACATTGCAGTGACGAGGTCTCTGCTGTGCCTCGGGAGGGTGAAGGGCTATGCCATAGGTGGGAGACAGAAATCATGCCTGGGGTCCTCTTGATCCTGAGACAAACACCTGTTTTATTGTTCACAACTTATATAGGGAGTTCAAAACTCCAGGTGTAGACAACTCACTGGTCTGAGTCTGAGCCCTGCCCAGCTCCTTGAGCTGTGAGATGTCTGCTCTGCACTGACCATGGCTGGCTGAGGTCTCTGCACCAGCTCTCTGATCCACCTGGGGACTTCTAGAACAAGCCAGGTCAGCTGAACTGGGCTTGCCATGACCAGGTTCATTTTGTCTTAGCTAAAGCCCAGCTGTGACAAAGGACAGGGCGTTTGTCCCCAGGGTGGTGACAATCATCCCCTGCCAAGCTCCCAATCCCCCTGCTCCTGCTTCCCACAGGCCAGCCTCAGAGCCATCATCTCCTGGGAGCAGCAGGTGACCCTGCTGATGAGCTCCATGGACAAGGTGGCCAGGGTGGGGGGGACCCTGCAGGCCTGCCAGGAGCTGCTGGAGTGTGAAGCAGCAGGGGGATCACATCCCCTGGGAGAACTCCCTGCTGCACCGTGCCACTTCCAACAGGACGGGGCTGACGGATGAGATCCCGCTCCTCACGGTGTGGGGGTTCACAAGGACATTAACCTTCAGCTGCTGAACCTGCTGGGGAAAACTTCCAGGGAATTTTAACCACTGAAAGCTCTGATTGCCTGCAAGGGCTGTGGAGCTCCTCTGGCTGGGAAATGAGGGATGGTGTTGATAAGGTAAGGATGGACAGATAAGATAAGAGCTGGGATGTGCAGGACCCTCAGCATGGCCCAGAGGGGTCTCTGGAAGTCCTTTTCCAGGGCAGGATTAGGAATGACAAAACCAATTAGTAATTTAATAGCCAATAATCATGACCTGGGAGTACCCAGGAATGGATATTCCTTAATTATTCCATTAATTGCTGGGCAATACCATGCTGGAATTGCCCAGCAATTCATGAACTAATTAGAGGCAGAGCTTGCAACACCAGGCCTTCCCCAGCCACCTTCTGCAGCTGTTCCTGTGCAGAACATTGCTTTTCATGGGGACTTCCATGGATTTGCTGACGGACACAGCAGCCGCTGCTGAGGGCAGGAATCAGCTGTTCCAGCCAGCAGCATTCCCAGTGGGATGAGAAGGGATGAGAAGGGCTGAAGAGCTGGCTGTGTTTGCAGCTGTCCTCTCTGGCTTTGTTGCAGACCAGGCTGCCCTGAGCAGGGAGCACAGCCCCGGAGCAATCAGAGCCTGCACGGCTCTGCCCACCTGCATGGATGTTCCCATCCATCCCAGGGAGTACGGAGCAGCGATTTCTCCCACGGGATCACCCTGCCAGGGGTGGGCAACACCTCTTGGAGCTCGGAAAGGAGCTGGGGAAGCTGTGGTTGGAAATCGTGGTCGGCGCCGTCTGCGCTCCAGCGTGGAGAAACAACAGTTCATTGAGGATGAGGGATGTGGGAGGTTTTGGATCCCTGGAAGTGTACAGGGACTTGGTCCTGGCAGGAAATCCCAAGTTTTCCTTGTGGTGAGACTGGGCGTGTCTCCTTGGCTGAGGTCAGACTCAGGGATTATTTTTATTCTTTAAATGTTGTTTTCCACTCCTTGTCTGTATGCCCTTGGTACCACAGGAAAGCTTTTGCCCCTTCATTAGCTTGTGGGTGGATTTATCTCAGGACTCCTGTCTGAGTTCCCAGTTTTCTGAGGGATGTGGGTCTGCAGCTCCCCGAGATCCCCTCAAATCCCCAAATCTTTTTTTTTCTTTTTTTTTTCCCTTGAGGTTACTGGAAGCTGCAGGCGGTGGCTGAGCAGCTGATCCTGTTTGAAACCCTCAAGCAGAACTTTGAGAACTCCTTCATCAACCACATCACCAACATCTTCGAGCTGCAGGTGGGCTCCACACCTCATGGCAGCTCAAAATCCTGGGAAATTGGAATATTCTGGGGAAGTCAGGCCAGTGGTGCAGGAGATCCCACTGTAACAGGATTTTCCCAAATTGTCTCTCCAAAGAGATCTTCCCACACACCTTCCCCTTGTCCCTCAGTCCTCAGGTTCATTTTCCAGGGATGCAGGAGAAATCCATGTGCTGGAATTCTAGAAACTTCAATTTTGGGATTTTAGTATATAGTAATGTGTGTGAGTCAAGATGGAAGATTTTGGGCATTGTCTGGGTCCTTCTTCACCTTCTTCACCTTCTTCTTCATGGGTTTGGGTGGTTTTCTGTGACTGGGTGAAAAAGGTCCACACTGCGGGCCGTGGGTGGTCATTATTGGGTCAGGAGGATAAATAATAGAGGTGTCACCTCGTTATTGGGTGATTCGTGCTTAAATAACCTTGGCAAGAGTCAGAGACATCCATTTTACCTTCGTTTTCTACCTTGCTAGCAGGAGCCCATGACTCATGAGTCTGCAAATACTGTAAATAGGTAAGAAGTAATAAACATCCAAGTCTGAACCCAAAACCTTTGTTTCCTGTATTATTCATCCTAACCTTGGAGAAAAAGAGACCAGAACTGTAACATCCATGCTCCCAAAACCCCTCTGGTGAGATTCCTCAAGTCATTAGGCCTGGAGATTTTCCTTTTAGGTTTTCTTATTCTATTTTGGGGCTTGTTCATCTGTTTGCAGCCTAAAATCCCAGGACAGACCCCAGTCCCGTGATCCTTTGATTAACACCTCCAAGTACTGATCTGGCAGTTTAAAAGATTTGATGGAGAAGATCCCTGTGGGCAGCAATCCCACAGATTTCCTTCCGTGAAAAGGAGCGATTCCCAAATCCCTACTTCCTTAAATCCTCAGTGTTCGGTTTCAAGCAGCGGTGCTGGGAGGGAGCTGTAGGATTTCCATCCCTGGAGATCTGCAGACCTTGGCTGGGCACATCCCTGAGCAAACTTTTCCCCCTGCACCCACCTGCACCAGTCTGCGGGTGCGGCGTCCCAGCAGATTTTCAAGGTTCTTTAATGTTAATTTTTCCCGTCATTTCTGTCCCTTTAGGGCAATTCCCAGGCCCCTGCTCTTGGTCACCCCGTTGGCACCGTGGCTGCCCCAAGCCTTGGAGCCCACCACGAGGAGCTGCTGCCCTACACCTCCCTCGTGGCCTGGCTGAGGAACATTGATAAAATCCTGCACGTGGCCAGAATGGAGTAAGCTCCATGAAGATTTATCAAGTCTCAGGGTCGGCCTGCAACTTCCCAGAGTGGCTCAATAACAGCGAGACAACTTCTCTGGACATGCTTTGTTAAAGCAAAAGGTTTTAATAACGACAAAAATAACAAACATAGTCAAACAAAGACATGGACGTCGAATGCAGTGCAGAGAACACTCTCCCCCTGGCTAAGGCAGCCCAAAAAAAGTGATTGAGCTCCTTTGTGCACTCTTTCCAGTGCCTGATGGTCTCAGTGGGCTATTTGGCACCTTGCCCAGTGAAATTGGCTTTGAGGCGCATTTCCAAAGCCCGATCCGTGCTCCTGTGCTGGGCCAATGACAATGAGAAAGGTTGTGGAAAATTCTAGTTTAACTTCCACACAAGTTCAAAGGTGAGCCAGAACTCTTTTCCTTACACAGAAACACCTGCTCAGGTGTGGGGCTGCATTTCCACAGAACATGAACCGTGTTCTGTCCTGGGACCTCCCCAAGGTACGGCTGAAACCCTCAACAAACACTGCAAACCATTCCCTGGGAACAGACAGGTGGAGCTGGGGAATTCCTGATGGGACCTGGATGTCACCAAAGCCATGAAACCCCTGAGCTCCCAGAGTTTGGTCCTTCTGGGAGTGTGCGGCCAACTTGGAGCTCTCTGCCCAACAGAAAGGTGGGGGGTGGCAGAATTGTGTTGAAGTAAAAGGTCTGAAATGCCCAAATCTGGTCTTTTTTTCTCTTACTTGGCCTTTTCTCCCCATTGCAGGTCTATTCCCAGAACCTTGGTGGACTCTATGAGGGGGAAATCAAAGCCCTGTATGAACAGGCCAAAATCTCCCTGTCAGGAAGAAGAAAAGGAAGTGAGTGATTCCAAATCTGCCCTTTGTGCTGCTGGGCAGGGTTTGCTGGCACCCAGGGCTGGTGACAGTCACCTCCAGCACAGGTGGCTTCCCCAGGCTGGTCCAGGACTTTATTCCCTGGGTCTGCAGGGTGGGAAAAGCCAACTCTGCTCCGCACCAGGCAGTGTTTGTGAGAGCCTCAGCTCCATGAATTCCCCAGTTTTGTTCAGCTGCTCCTCACAGAGCCAGAGTTTTTGTGTCCTTCCCTGTGCAGGGCTCAGGAATGACACAGTGGTGGCTGGGATCGTGTTCCAAGGAGCCACAGGAGAGAGAGGGGGATGTGGAAAAGCCTGGGAAACAAAGCCTTTTGTCAGCTGCCTTCTCCCTGCCTCTCAAACATTCCCAGAGTTCCCACTCCACCATTATCACCTGAAAAAAAACCCACCAGGTTTTCTCTTCCTTTGCCTTCACCTACTCCAAGGGCCGGAGCTCCTCTCCTGTGAGGACACACTGGGGTTGTTCAGCCTGGAGGAGGCTCCAGGAAGACCTTACAATCCCCCCATCCCTGGAAGTGTTCCAGATCATGTCTTGTCTTCAGACAGGGCTCGGAGCAGCCTGGGATAGTGGGAGGTGTCCATACACAAATGTATGTCTTCACATATTCCAGAGACACCTTGGGAATAACCTCCGCCCGCCTCTTCTCCCACGAGAAGCTACTAATACCAGTCTAGTCTAATATAAACCACTCCTCAACACAATTTGACTCCACCCTTGTTAACTCTAGTCACACCAATTCCTCCCAAATCAACAAAAATGTTCGAGGTCCTGGCCCATAAAAGGTGAGAAAACCGTATTCAGAGTCCTAACTTTAAACTCCAACACTCCCATGCAGCCACTACGTATCTTTGCAGACATTCAAGTGTCACTTAGAAGATCTGTGAGCTTCGAATTTCAAATTCTGGGCACAAAAGGGGTGTCCCATGGCGGGGGGGGGATGAGGTGATTTTTTGGTCACCCCCAACCCGAAGCATTCCGTGATTTTATGATTCTATAAAGCCTGGTCCAAATTTCATGCAAGATCCCTCAGACACTTTTCCCTGCAGGGGGAAGCCTGTCCCAGAAGACAGAGGGAACTCACAGCAATATTTGTGGGATGATTTCACACTGAGCTGACTGTGGGGCCGTGTTGTCCCAAGGTGCTCATTTCCACCAAAATCGCTGGGTCTGACTCAAAATATTCCAGTCAGGTGTTTCTGAAGATAAAAAGAGAAACTGATCTGTCTCCTCTGGTAAATTTTTTTATGGCCCACAAGTCACATTTTCCGTCAGCAAAACAAAGGGCTGTAATGGAAATTTCCAGGCCAGTTTGGCCCAGTTTGAAGGTCAGGCTGGTGTGTTTTGTCCATCAGAGTCAGCACCTCCAGCTCTGCACCTCCTCCATCACGGGTGCCCAGATCCCGAGCCAGGGGATGGAGCTGAGGGAAGGGAATGGGGTTGGTGGCTCCCACTTTTGGGGTTCCTCACACCCAAAACATCCCCAGCACCCCCTCCAGCTCCTCCTGCTCCTCATCACTTCCCCTGGGAAAGACACTCAGTGCTGGGAAAACAGGGCACCTCAAAACCGTGGGATCAAAGCAGGATGGGGAGGGCTGACACAAACACCTACACAGCAG
>VXBN01012032.1:416234-480409 GCA_013397395.1 Sinosuthora webbiana | reverse complement strand
GGGGGGGCCGACACAAACCCCCACACAGCAGTCTGGGGAAAAAAAAAAAAAAAAAAAAAGGAGGAAATTTTCACCTAAATATTCCTAATGGCGCCTCACTGGCCACCACTGGACCATTTGTGGAAATAGAGTCGTTAAATTAAACAAAAGGTGGTGCAGGGCACGTGTGCCAGCCAGTCTGCCCCATCCCCTTCCATAAATGTTAAACTGGGATTTCCTTCCAGTATTTTATCTGTCTTTATATCCTACATGACTCTATAAACCAGGAGCGATTAAACCCCAGGAGAAAATCCTTGGAGGGCTCCAAGAAGATGGTAGAAATCATCCCAAAGTGTCTGCCCAGAGCTGGGATTCTCCACGGGCAGGACAGGGTGAATTTCCTTGTCCTGGGATGTCCCTGCTCTGCTCCAGAGCAGTTCCTGCCTGTCTGGGACAGGAAGAAGCCCCAGGCTGGGCTGGGGTTGTTCAGCCCGTCCTTGATGTCAGCAGAACATTGGAACAACATCCCAGTTCGTGAGAAGAGGGGGAATTTTTAGCAAGCTGTCCGCACAGAGGTTGCGGCACCTTCCCCGGGGCCGGCGGTGTCACAGCCGAGCTTTCTGCGCCGTCCTGGGGGCAGAGCAGGGGGACGGTGTCCCCCCTCCCTCCGCAGGGGAAGGTGACCCGCTCCCGGCTCCGGGACACGGCCGGAATTCCCGGGCCGGCTCTCGGGGCGCCGTCCGTGTGTCCCGCAGGAGGCGGCGCCCCGGGGCTGTCCCCGCTCCCGGAGCCTCCTGCTGGGACATTCCTGCAGGACCGGCTGCTCCCGGGCTGCCGCGCATCCAGGGCTGGCTTTGCCGAGGTCCTGCAGCAACCTCATCCGAGGTCTTTCCTGCTGTTTGTCCCGCTCACGGATGGAGCCCGAAAACATCCCTCATCCCTCTGGAAAATGTCCCAGTCCAGGCCACTTCCCTTCTCCTGATCATCCCAGTAAATTTTTTGGGTTGATTCCCTGCCCTTACAGAGGATTTTATTTATGGCACCACCTGCTGATTCCTTCCCTTACGTTATGGGGCAGTTCAGAAGGCAACCTTGAGCTGTTTCTAATTAATTGGGAGCCGGTAATTAAATCCTTTCTCATTTTCCCATTCCCTTGTAAAATTCTTTCCCATTTGCTGTTGGAAGATTTAATTTTTTTTTTCCCCTGGTTTTGCCACTTCCCAGCCGGTGAAATTATAATGCGATGGTGAGGAGAAGATTAGGAAGCAGCTCCTTAGTTTAGTCCCGGTTTTAGCAAGGCTGGGGTCGTGAGCAGGGCTGGCTCAGCCCTCATCCCTGCTCAGCGTGGAGCTCACAAAGGGCAAACCCTGCAGGGAGTGGCTCAAACGGAGATATTTGAGATACTGTGGTTGATGGGCCTGACTCCCCCAGAACTTTTGGAATAGGGGAACGATTCCTATTTTTAGGATTAATTAGGAAAAAGTCTGGATGTTTCCCCACGGATTTTTTTGGGGGGAGTATGACAGGAATTTTTAAATGCATCTTTCAAAGGGTTTTTTTTTCAACTTTTCCACTTGAGCCGAGGCCCCAGTGGTAAAGCTGCCAGTGTTGGAGAAATATATTTACTTCCAGGTGAAAGATTTTAATTTTAAAAGGGCATTTTTTGAGAAAAAGCCACTCCCACCTCCCCAGGATATTTTTTTATGGCAATTTACAATCAAAATTAAGCACCAAACAATTTTCCTGAGACTTTCGCAGGCTCCTGTGCCGATCTGTTCTCTTATCCCCTGGGATTTTCCACAACTCAGCTGTCAGGAGTAAGCAGAAGGCAGCAAAGGGATAAACACCTCAATCAATTAATAAAAAGGCAGTTTAATAAAACAAAAATAATGAAAAAAAGGGGAGAAACAGGTGAGAAGGCAAAGAAAAAAAACGGGAATTTCATCTGTATTCCTCATTTATCTGAATGCAGCAGGAAAAGATCAATTCATGCATAAGGTCAGACATAAAAAGAGACATTAAAGACTTTAAATACCCAGGACTCCAGGAGCTGGAGAATCCAAGAGGGATGGGATTCCTGACATCCCACACCCTGTGCAGGTCTGCAGGAAACTTGGGAGAAGCCGATGGGGACCAGGCAGCTGCCCTGGGGGAGCCTCCCTGGCAGCAGGGAAAGGCAGGAGCACACCCCAGCCAGGGGTAGGGCAAGGATCTGTCCTGGTTTAGGGCAAATCTGGGAGAAAACCCCTGAACAGGGTCCCTCTGGAGAGCAAACCCAAACGGCCCCTCCCCACAGCTGGTCCGGGGAAAACCTCAGAGAGAAGTGGAAAAAACCCTATTTATTTAACAAACCAAGTGCCCACAAGCACAAAGAACGAATAATATGAAACAATAAAACTTCTCATTCTGCGGTGAGATGCCAAACTGAGAAAGTCCTTGCCGTGGGTGTAGCTCAGCTCTCTCAGTCTCTTCTCAGTCCCAGTCCCTCCGGGGCTGCTGGAAAAATCCCGAGGTCCAGGCCCCGGTGGGCAGCAGGTGTGAGCTCCTGGACCTCTTCTGGGTTTTTCAGTCCAGAGCAGCTTTAAACAGTCCCGAGAAAAAGGGAAAAAAAAACAGCCCAGGGAGTTTTTCTGTCTCAGCTAGCTAAAACTAACTAAGAGCACCACTGTCTGTGGTGCAGTCTGTCTGAGCCTCTGCCGAGCACACACCACAGAAGGAACGTGTAGGAGTCAGGAACTTTCCCAAAAACAAACTTGGCGCTTCTCCTGCTCCCCTGCTTCTCTCTCAGAACCAGTCCTAAAGGCACAGAACTCCATGTACAGCACAAACAGAACAGATGACTGGGGATACAGGCACCACAAAGTCACCCAAGGACAGGAGCTCAGGGCTCCTGAGGTGTTCCATGTCCCTCCCCACCCCGTGCTCCTTCCCTGGGGCAGAGCCCGAGGTGCTCCCTGTGCTGCCCGACGTCCCCTCAGCTGGACACGGACCTGCTCCCGTGTCCCCAGTGAATTCCGGAGGGTTTCCAGGCCAAAGGTGGTTTCCAAGCAGGTGTTGGAGCAGGTGCTGAGTGAGCTGCAGCCCCTTTGCACCTCGGAGCAGCAATTCCTGCAGGAATTCTCCTGGCTGGGCTGTGACTCCGTGGAGCTGCAGGCGCTGCAGGTGAGGGTGAGCACCGTGTCCTCTCCAGGCCCATTATCCAGCCTGGCACGTCCATGGGGTACCTGAGCTCTCCTGGCCTCTCGTCCTCCAGGAATCAGCAGTGGGAAGCTTAAGAGGAGGATTAAATGGAATTTAATTCACAGCTCCAGGAAAAGCAGGGGCCTCCAAGCATTGAGCAAGAGGCGGCAGAAATAAATCCAGGGCTCATTTTCCTGCCTGAGGGAGAGCAGACAAATCATCATTTGGTGGGTTTAGATGGGATATTGGGAAGGAATTCCTCCCTGTGAGGGTGGGGGGGGTGATGGGATAGAATTTCCAGAGCGGCTGTGGCTGTCCCTGGATCCCTGGCAGTGCCCAAGGCCAGGGCTGGGAGCAGCCTGGGACAGTGGGAGGTGTCCCTGCCCAGGGCAGGGGGTTTGGGCTCCATCCCAAACCATTCTGGGATCCTTTGATAAGCTCCACTCCCATCTTTCCTCGGGGATCTGCCCCTAAGGGAGGAGAGCCCAGGGCACCTCCAGAGGACCCTCCTTGGGCCAAGACCCAGAGCCAGCAGGTGGGTGATGGGATACACTGGGTGCTCTGACAGGACGTGGGCTGAAGTGTCCCCTCCCAGTTAATTCCTGACCTTTTCCGTGATTTGGTTTGGTTTGTAAGGCCAGAAGAAGCCACAACCCAACTGCTGAGACCTTCAGCTGCCTGGAGCCGGAGCTCAGGGCATTTCTGGATATCTCCAACAAGGTTTGCTCACCTGCAGGTCCTGGTGGCCTTGAGGGACCCCGTGTTTGGGACCTGGGGCTCCTCCTCAGCTCCCCCCTCGTCCTTCCTCCACGCCCTCCCAGGGAATGTGTTGCTCCTGGCCAAGAGCATCGTGAGTGTCCATCGTGGGAGGAAGCCCAGTAGACCTGAGTGATGTCTGACCTCTTCCAGAACCTCCTAAACAGAATCCCAGGATCATGGAGGTTGGAGAAGACCTCCATGATCACTGAATCCAAGCTGTGCCCCATCCACTGGTGCTTGTCACCAGCCCAGAGCTCTGAGTGCCATCTCCAGGGGTTCCTTGGACACCTCCAGGGATGGGGACTCCAAACCTCCCTGGGCAGCCCCTGCCAACGGCACAGCTCCACGTCAGCCTCAAACAAGGAATCTCACATTCCTTGGAATTACAGAAGACATTGCAAATGGAAGAATCATTCCCAAACCCAGTTCCTTGCCCAGTTTCCCAGCCTGTGCTCCACCAAGTGAGGTCAGATCTGAGGGTGCCACGTCCTTGTGTCATTCTCAGGGGACCTTGTGCAAGGAGACCGAGGAGGCCAAGGCTCCCAGCAGGACGAGAGGGGGGATCCTGCCCTGGGCAGCTGCTCCCAGGAGTTTGTGGCCTTCTCCAAGGAGGTGTTCTGGACATTCCCAGTGCCAGGGGGAGCTGGACGAGGCCCAGCTCAGGTTGGCCAGCAGCATCTTCAGCAGCAGTGAGCAAGGCTGGGTGTTCCTGTCAGGAAATGTCCCCATTCAGCTGCAGGAGTGACCAGCTGGGCCACCAGGGCAGGGTGGGAGCTGCCTGTCCCCTGGGCACTGAAATCTCTCTGCCAGAGCAAGATCCTGGGAGCACCAGGTGAATTCCAGGTGTGGCAGGGTGGGAGCTGCCTGTCCCCTGGGCACTGCCTGCACCTGAAATCCCTTTTCCTGGGCAGGGCCCTGGGAGCACCAGACAAATTCGGTGTGTGCAGTGTCTGTCACAGCAGGGTGGGCCTGGGGGTGACAGGGCTGACACAGGGGCTCAGCTTTGGATCCAATTCCAACATCTCCTGCCCCACTATGGAGCCAGAGCTCCTCATGGATCAGACTGCCAGAGGGGGGAGCCAAGAAAAGCTCCCCCCAAAACACCACGGGGTGTTGGTGGGGAGGGAGGGGTTGGGAGAGCGGGATGGGGAGTCTCCATTAGATCCCTGTGTTGTCCCAGCTGGATCCCTCAGCTTCCTGTCAGTGGAAATATCCTCTTTTCCTGCCTGGAGAGGACCTGAGGGGCTGCAGAAGTCACAGCTCTGACCACAGATCACGAGGTGGTGCCGAGGGGCAGCTCCCACCTGCAGGTGAGTCTGGGGTGACCCACGGATAAATCCATGGATACGGCCCTGCCAGGCTCCAGGAACGTTTGCAGGGAGGCAGGTCAGGCTGGGAATCACGGGCAGGGATCAGGATTTGTGTTGCAATTACTCCCTCTGAGGTCAGGTGGTTCACATGAGCCATCCCAAAGGCACAAACCTCCGGAGAGCCTGCAGTGGCTTCTCTCCACACCTGCTTCCCTCCCTCCTCTCCAGCCAACAGCCCGCCCCCAGCAAGCCTGGAGGTGAACAGGGATGTGGTGATGGAAAATTCCCACCAAATCCACAACCTGCTGTGCCAAAAGAACATCCCCTGCCTGGAGGACAGGAAGAGGGAAGGCAAGCAAAGGTCCAGCGAGCACACGGAGAAATGAATCACCACGTACCCGGGCCAGAGCCTGGAGAGGCTCAGGGTGAGTACAGGACCCTGGCCTGGGCCCCCGAGGGCAAGGGCTCTTCCCAAAACTCTGGATTAACTGAGGTTCAAATCTCCCTGCCCTGAATCCAGTCTGGGGTTACATCACTTTGTTGCCACAGGATATGAGAGCACCTGGATTTCATTCCACTCAGGGATTCCCAAAATCCTGGCATGCCCTCCTCCAGATCTCCCAGTCTGAGCACAGACACCATGGGAAAGTGCAAAGGGATGTAAATAGTGCAGAAGCCCATTCTTGTTTCTTGGAAACAGTCTGTACATTTAGGAACTCTAAATCCTTGGGATCTGGGGTATTTCTCTGCAGCCAAATTGCAGCAGGAATACCCAAACAGTTTCTTGGGCTGTATGAAGAGACAGGAGGATGAAGGAAGGGATTATTCCCTTGTTTTACAGCAGATGTGGAATGTCCTGTCCAGTGTTCCCTTCCCTGACCACTGCTGGGTTTGGCTGTGCAGTCCCACCTCAGCAGCACCACAGAATCCCTGGCTGGAAGGGATCCCAAAGGATCATCCAGTCCAAACTTCACTGGGGAGGTCGCTTGGATGAGATTCTGTGGCTCCCTGTCCAGTCACATCCTGAAAGCTCCAGTGGTGGGACTCTATCACATCCCTGGGCAGATTTGATTGATTATCCCAGCTTGTTCTCACTGGAAAAAAACTCCTTATATCCAGACCATGTGATCAGCCCTCCTTTCCCACTCCCTCCTCCTACTGACAATCCGAACCATGTGTGGATTTTTCTCATTTTCCCGCTGCCTTGTCCTCGTGCCCATTTCCAGGTGGTGGACCAAGACACAGGGGTGGGGGCAGAATCCCAAAGCATTGGTGGGGAGCTTGTTCCCAGTTTGTTCCCAGTTTGTTCCCAGTTTGTTCCCGCTCCCGCTCCGGTTGCGTGCCGGCATCTGGCAGACCCCGGCTCTTTTTTTCACAGCTGCCTGGGCTGATCCATCCAACACTTCCCAAGTGGCTGCTCCGTTAACTGAGCTAAGAGCATCTGGCTCTGCTAACTCAAACAGACATTCCCTCCTTCCCAAGACCACGGCTCCCCGCTCCTTCCCTCTTCCTGAAACGTCTCGCAGACGGAGCTCAGCTGGAATTATTTATGGGACCTGTTACTTCCAATTTGTTTCCAGTCGTTGCTGTCAAACATTCGTTGGCTTGGCTGGAAAATCAGCTCCGTGTCTCTTGTGCTACCTGAGCTCTGCTATGGCTTCAAATCCTCCCTTTTCCAAGGGGAAGGATCATTTTGTTGCTCACAACAAAGTGAGTGGGATACGAGGGCACCTGGATTTCCCCAAATCCTGCCATGGCCTCCTCCAGCTCTCCCGGTTTCTCTTCACCAAGAGAAGGTGCAAAGAGATGTAAGTAATGTAGGAGCTGATTCCTGGTTCTTGGAAACAGTTCATACACTTAGGAACTCATAATCCTTGGGATTTAGGGTATTTCTCCACAGCCGAGTTGCAGCAGGAATATCAAAACAGATTCTTGGGCTGTGTGAAGAGACAGGAGGATGAAGGAAGGGATTATTCCCTTGTTTTACAGCAGATGTGGAGTGCCCTGTCCAGCTCTGGCAGAGATGTCAGGAGAACTGAGAAAATTCGGGTTTTGCTTTACACCTCTGCAGGTTCTGCGATCCCCCATCCCCACCTCTGGCTCAAAACTTTCTGTGAGGAGAAAACTGGGGGGAGCATCAAGGAACCGGAGGGATTTTCCAGCAGTCCCGTTGCTCCATGGGCCTGCAACTTTCAGGGATGCTGCTTGTTGAGCACGGTGGGGAGAGAACCACAAAATCCCCTAAACTCTGCTTTCCTGGAGGAGAAAAATCTCCAATAATTCATTAAACATTCTTAAATTCTTAATTTCAACTGAATTAGACATGGGAGCTGAGGGCAGTGCTCAGGTGTCAGCCCTGATGCAGGAATCCACCTCAGGATGGCTCGTGGAATGTCTCCTTCCCTTTCCAGCGTTTCTTTGAGGGGGTCAAAGCCCACCTGGCTCAGGGGGTGAAGGAGGAGGAGCTCAGCTTCGAAAAATATCCTGGCAAGGAAGTCAAAAGAGCCCTGGAGACCCTCCACAGGACAACCCACAAATGTCTGTCCCCAGAGGAAAACCTTCTGCTGGTACTGGGGTGGGATGGGTGTGACACTGGGATGGCTGGGATTCAGGACTGCAGCGCCTGTGTGGCTGCAGGGGCAGGGGAGGGAGCTGACGTTTGCTTTTCCAGGTGACATGGCAACTCATGGAGCAGGGCTCTGGTTTTCCAGGTGACATGGCAGCCCATGGAGCAGGGGCTCTGGTTTTCCAGGTGGTGTGGCAGCCCATGGAGCAGGGGCTCTGGTTTTCCAGGTGGTGTGGCAGCCCATGGAGCAGGGGCTCTGGTTTTCCAGGTGTTGTGGCAGTCCATGGACCAGGGGTCCTGGTTTTCCAGATGTTGTGGCAGCCCATGGAGCAGGGCTCTGGTTTTCCAGGTGACATGGCAGCCCATGGAGCAGGGCTCTGGTTTTCCAGGTGGTGTGGCAGCCCATGGAGAAGGGATCCTGGTTTTCCAGGTGTTGTGGCAGCCCATGGAGCAGGAATTTCATCCGGCAGTACCAAGAGTGTGAGGAGCCCACCCAGCACTGCTGTGTGGGAGCAGAGATTGCCCTGGATTTCACCAGGGAGAACTTGCTGAGCTACTTCAACTCCATCACCATGTCCAACATGTAGGGAAATCCCTCTCTGGATGTTGGGAGCAGCTCAGGAATCCTTGTCTTCAGCCACACCTCCGAGGAGCTGAACACAAAACCACTCCCAGGCTGCATATTTGGGTTCCTACCCTGAACTTAATCCCAAAGTCCCTCCAGCTTGTTGGTCCTGGACTAAATCTCTCTTGGGGAAGTGGAGTTGTCAGATCCAAACCACAACTTCCCTGCTCCAGGAAACCATTTTGCCATTAGGAAATGACTCCCCCAAGCCTCAGATTTCCACCAAAGGGAGTGCTGGTGCCACAGCTCCTCAGCAGAACATTCCCAATGGAGAAACGTCTTCTCTCCAGGAACTTTCTCCTTCTGTCTGCTGGGATTTCAGTGAGCCTGTGCTAAACCAGAGGGTTAAACCACATGGAGACACTCCGAGTGTGAGGTGTTCCCACATCCAGGTATCCCAACAGGCACCTCCGCTCCACAGCTCTGCACTGAAATTCATCCAGCAGATGAAAGTCCAGAGCTGTAAATATTAATGGATTTATTGCTTTTAGCCCAGATTTACTCACATCTCAACTGGAGTGGAGAAATGTGCAGTTCTTTGATCTAAATGTGCAAATCCCTCAGGGAATTGCCTGCTTTTAACCCACTTTCTTAGGAATCTCCCTAAACCAACTCACCAAGTTATCATCACGCTGTTTCTGTTTCCTGGGGTGTTCATGGGGCTCACATGTTGTCCGTCACAACCTTCCTCCTAAACAACTGAAGAGCTTGAACTCCTTGATATTTGCCTCACGGGACAAAGATTATTTTAGTCATTTTGCATGTTAGAAAATAATCTTGGAGGCAAGATTCCCTGTCCATTGCCAGGGAGGTGGAGGCTGCTGTGGCTGCTTGGACAGCCCCTCTTCTCCAGGGATATCGTGGCTTCTTCAGTAGGAGCTTTAAGCCAGGACATAAACCCAACTTTCCCTTGTGAAGGGAAAAATCCAGACTCTTTTTCTGGGATTTTTCAAGCACTTGGCCTTTGGGTCAAGGTCCACCTCTGCAGGGGCCAATGTTAAGAGCTCCTGTTTCCAATCTTACCGTTCCCTCCCTTTGTCCCGTGACGTGGCTGCTCCCAGCAGGAAGAGGACGGTCACAGGAAACCATCCAGTGCTGCCCTCTGGTTCTGCGTCCCTCTGGAGGTAACAGGAATTTTTCAGCCCCCTTTCCCTTCAGTTTTTGGCTCAGGGGCTCACCTGGGAGGGGAGGGCAGGAGGTGGGAGCTGTAGGCTGGGATATGAGGGTGCTGCAGTTTGGGAGCAGCCGAGAGGACGCCTGGGGTGAAGGGATTTGCAGAGGGATGGAGCCAGGGGGCCCCGAGGTTGTGGAACACCAAACCCCAGCAAGGAGGGGCAGGGGTTCCTCTGGGTCTGTCGATGGCTCCCCCATACCTGGTGCAGTGACCGGGCACGGTCCAGGTGTGCCATGGAATGGGATAATGGGATCTTGCTCCAAACAGGCTCCTCTGGCTGCAGTGAGCAGGGATCCCAGTGAAACTGCACCCGGCTTTATGCTCCTGTGTCAGTGGGGCTGTGGGGTCTCTCCTCACCAACCACATCCCAGGCAGAATCATGGAATCATTTAGGCTGGAAAAGCCCTCTGAGATCACTGAGTGCAACCATTCCCCCAGGCCTGCCAACACCTCCCTAACCCATGTCCCTAAAAGCCAAGGGCAGTGCCAGAGGATCTGAACCCAACCTAAGCCGCCAGGAACCTCTGTGACCCCAGGCTGGTGAGTCCCCACACCCTGGTGCTGTGTCACCCTGAGCCCCTGGCCTCACCCTCTGCCTGGGGATGACTTCTGGCAGCTTAGAGACAAATGACAAGAAATGTCCTCAGATGTTTTCTGCTGCTCTGCCAGGCCCCAGTTTGTCTTCACTGTCTGGCTCCACCTGGGTGAGTGCCCACACCTGGGAGGAGCCCAGAGGGGCTGGAGGAAGGATCATGGTCCATTCCTTGGTGCACACCCAGGGGTTTGTGTGCTGGGAGCTTGGTGACACCAGCCCTCAGCTATGTCACCCGGATTGTCCCCACACCTGGCCCAGCCAGGGGCTCTGCCAGGCTCAGGGGCCACCACATGCAGACCAGACCCTGAGGCTCTTGCAGGGAGGAGGATTTATTGCTTCTGTACTTGTGCCACCTGCAGGACAAAGGAGAACCTGGGTGATCCCCCCCTCAGCTCTCTGGGCCATTTTCCATTTCCCTGAATAGCTGGACGCTCCTAACTTCCATATTCTCTGGCTTTCCATGCCAGTTCCCAGCCCTGAGAGCATGGCTTGGAAGGAGGAGGGCACGAGCCCACCCCCGTGTTTCATCCAGCGCCTGGACCACCTTGTGCTGACTGTGAAGAGCATTGAGGACACTGTGGCCTTTTACTCCAAAGTCCTGGGCATGGAGGTGGTGACTTTCAAGGTAACCCTAATGTGCCTTAGCAGGACTCCACCAGGTCCCCAGGGTTTCCAGGACTGCTCAGGGGAGTGGGTGCTGGAGGTTTCCAGCCCAGGAAGTCTCCCTCACTTTGGCCTTTTCCTCTGGGAACAGGGAAATCGCAAAGCTCTGCGTTTTGGCCACCAGAAGTTCAACCTGCACCAGGCTGGGCAGGAGTTCGAGCCCAAGGCTCGGCGCCCAGTGCCCGGCTCTGCAGATTTTTGCCTGATCACAGCAGCGCCCCTGGAGAAGCTGCAGGAGCATCTGGAGGTGAGGCAGGCCCAGGGTGTGTCCCCAGGGCAGTGTCATCCCAGGTGACATGAATCCAGAGCCTCTAAATGACACTGCCCTGGGGAATGCCAGGCGGAGGGAGGAGGGCACGATGACGACACGACCATCAAACCCCTGCTCTCCTGTGCCCTCCAGGCCTGTGGGGTGCCCATTGAAGAAGGTCCCGTGGTCAGAACTGGTGCTCTGGGCCCAATAACCTCCATCTACTTCCGAGACCCCGACGAGAACCTGGTTGAGGTCTCCACGTACTGCTCAGATGTGGCTGCAGGCGCTGAAGGGAAGCCCTGACCACAGCCCTGGTCCAGCGGGAGATGGGGTGCACAGGCCAGGTTTGGCTGGCCAATTTAAATGTATGAACTTGGGACAAGCCTCGAATCATAGCCACAATGTAGTGCTGCAAGGACATGGAGAGTTTTCCCAAGGCAGCCTGCCCTGCTCTGGGTGTGAATCCTGCTTTTATACATCTCCATCACAGAGACTTCATGGCTTTCTGGGAAGATCTGTCCTGCTGCTGCTGCACTGCAGCTGTTGGGACATTTTCCCTAATTCTTGCTGTCCCTGTTGCTGCAGTTGAAATCCTCATTCCTACACTGTCCACCTGACACTCCTCTCCTCTTCGGAGTCACTTTTCCACAGCTGGAAATTTCTGTCTCCCTTCCTCTTATCCTCCTGCTTCTTGTCTCAAGGTGCCTGGTGCTGGTGGCTCTCCCACCAAGCCAGAGGTTTAAATCTGGCTGTGACTGTCCAAACACACTCCTTGCCTGGGATTTGGGAATTTGGCCTCAGTGTGACACTCAAACACTCCTGAAAGGGAAGTTCCAAGTTTCATCCTCAGCTCTGTGTCAATAACTGTGGGGTTTCTGTCACTCAGGAGTGGAAAAAGCAGGGGTGAGGAGCCTACATGAAGAGCAGAGTGTCAGAGGTCCTGGATTTATGCAGGGATTGATGATGATCTGACTCTGACGGCACCTTGTTACTTGTGGGACTGTCCTAAGATTTCTTTTTCCTTTAGTTATTTAAAAAGCCATTTCAAAGTTATTTTAAAAGTATAAAACAATGAAGGACGTGGAGATTCTCAAGCAGAGCAGTTCCCAGGCTGGCCACACTGAGGTAGCAGCGATATCCTCACGGGAAGAGTGCTGGAAAGGAGGGAGGACTCTTCTGACCTCTACAGTCCAAATTCTCTATAAAATTGAAACCATCTCCGAGTCGTACTCGTTTTTCCTTGCTGGAATTTCGTTGGGCATCCAAAATTCTTCATGGTGCGAAAAAAAAGGCAAGGTCACAAAATATTCAGTGCTCTGGATGATCAGCGGGGATGAGCTGGTTTCCATTGAGTCGTTCGTGGGAACTAAAGACAGGAATGCCATGGGAAAAAGCCACGGGCATCCTCCCACCTTTATCTTGTGAATGAAGCTCCGGGAAGGGATCCTAGGGAGGGATCCCAAGGGGAGACCCCCGGGAGCAGAGTCCCCTCGGCCCCGGCGCCCGCGGAGCGTCCGGCGGCTGCTCTCCAGGGTGCTGATGTCCCCCGGCCGCGTCCGGATGGCGTGGGACCCACCGAGGGTCCTGCCCACGGGGGCTGGTCGGTGCCCACGGGGGCGGGTCGGTGCCCACGGGAGAAGATCCTGCCCACAGGAGAGGGTCCTGCCCACGGGAGGGGGTCCTGCCCACGGGAGAAGATCCTGCCCACGGGAGAAGATCCTGCCCACGGGAGAGGGTCCTGCCCACGGGAGGGGGTCCTGCCCACGGGAGAAGATCCTGCCCACGGGAGAGGGTCCTGCCCACGGAGAGGGTCGGTGTCCATGGGAGGGGGTCGGTGCCCATGCGAGGGTGTCGGTGCCCACGGGAGGGGGTCCTGCCCACGGGGGAGGGTTAATCCCCATGGAGCAGGGCTGGTTCCCACGGGAGAAGGTCAGTCCCTACAGGAGAGGCCAAAGGCCACGGGAGAAGGTCGGTACCCATGGGAGAGGGTCAGTCCCCGTGGCAGAGGGTTTTGTTCCCTCCACTGGAGCCCACCTTGGCTCTGTCCCACACACTGATCCCTTTAAGTGCTGAGCTGCTGGCTGGCCTGGAGGACACCGGCTCCGTGGCTTTCCCGTTCACCAGAGGGTGAAACGTGGAATGACACTTTTGGGGATGTCACACCTGACCCGAACCATGGGAAACCCAAAATGCGTCATGGAAATTTAGCAAGTATTCGGAATGCAGTGCTGATGGAGGAACTTCTCTTGGAGTGATGGTGTTGGAGCACCGGAGGCTTTGCTATCTGCTGGTTGTTGTTGTCTCCAGGAAAAACAGCCTGTGGGGCTCAATGTTTTTCCCTGGAGAAACCACTGGCCACAGGCCATCATTCCAGCTGTCCCTGTCCCAAACTCTGCTGGGTTCCCCATCTATTGGAAAAGCCCATGTATTGTGAGTATTCCAATTAAAACTGATGGTTTACATAAAGCAGCATTAAATCTTCACGGAGAAAATTAATTTAGTTCCATTCTTTATTCAGCAAGATTCATTGTGAATATTGGACAGTGGGAGAGAGTGGATTAACAGGTGGGAAAACAGTTTTCTTCTGGATGGTTCGTTCCCTGCACAAACCACAACCAGCAGGAGAAAAGGATTTCTCTTCTTGTCTGCTCCCATCTCATCCATCTTGAATACTAATTCCCACAGCAGATTCCACAATTTGATCATGATCATATTGGAAATGAGCTCTTTGGATCAGCAATCCCAGTATTTCATGTGGAGAAATGTTGAGTTCTCCATCTCACCGCTCAGGGAGGGTGCAGGGGAAGGAGCCTTCCAGGGAATGGCTGCTCAGGAGCACAGATTTCATCCCAGCTGGAAAAATGAGTTAAGAGCCGAGTCTCAATGAGCTTCCCCTCCTTTCACAGGAGGGAAAAAGGAATTTCCCAAAGGGAGTCACAGTGTATATGCCCAAGTCACCTGCCAGAGAAGCCCATGGGCCACCTGGTGAGCCAGCTCGGAATAGGTGCCTGGGAAAGTCTGGGAAAGCCAGGAGGGATGGTGTGGGACAGCCCTGGGATGGGCAAGGATTGCTCTCAGGGTATAGGACCGATGTAGGATTCCTCACCTACCAGCTGACTTCCCTTCAGAAAAGACATCCACGTCTCAAGGGTCCTCAAACCATCCTTTGTACACAGAGAAGTGGCAAACAGTGCCCATGGGCTGGAGAAATGGAAAGGAAAACAATCCCTCTCTGCCAGGGAGTTCTGCAGGCAGGGCTGTTTGCAGCAAGGATGGATTGTTCCTGTGGCCAGTGGGACTGCCTGGCCCTGATCCCAGATGTGCCCAGAGGAGCACTAAGAAAAGCACAGTCTCTGCAGCTGACCTTCCTCCTCTTCCCAGACTTGGCGGTCAGGAGTTCTGCACGGAAAAAACTTGGAATCCAGCTGTAAGAAATGCATAGGCACCGTTTCTTCTGGAGAACTGGATGATACCCCAGGATGCTCAGAGATCTCCACGGGATTTTTTTTTTATGCTTGTGGTGGCCTTTCAGCTCCTCAGCCAGCATCCACCAGGAGCTGAAGTTTACTCTGTGCGCTGACCCAAACACACCTCCTGCCTCGGGGGTTCCTTTGGAATTATCTACTGGAAGGGGTGGGAACTTCTCTGCCCTTGGGAATCAACGGGAAAGCACCAATGAAGAAAGGAATCGCAGTTTCACCAGGACAAGCCCCTCACCAAGCCCCCACGCTGTCCCCTCACAGGCTGCAGGCCAGCTGGGAGCTGTCTGACAGGTTCTCCAGGTTGTCCACCAGAGCGATGATGGCTTCTATTTTTTCTTCTGGAAGCACGTGGGAGGCGTTGGACCGAAACTTCTTCAGGAGCGACTCTTTGCTCAGGGGCTTCCTCCAGTGCCCATAGAAAGTGTCACATTTGCCCGTCAGGACGTCCCCAGTGTGCAGGAGCAGGGCCACCTCTCCGTACATCTTGTCAAAGTTGGCCACGTTGTCCTCGGGGTGCTCCACCACCACCTTGTCCAGCAGCTCCCTGAGCTCCTGCCGCTGGATGCTGCTCTCGGAGAAGGAGCCCAGCCCCACCTCGCCGTCCAGCAGGGCGGCACAGGCGTTGAACTGGAAGGAGTGCCTTGCCTGGTGCTCCGAGCTGGGGAAAGGCCGGTTGATGTACTTGGACACCGGGATCTTCAGCAGAATGCTGCGGATCAGAGACGGGGAGAAGGAGCCCGCGTGGTTGATGAAGAGGTTCCGGACGGACAGGGCGGCGTCCACCACCCAGTGCATGCCCAGGTGGGCTGGGAACCTCTTGAAGGCAATGTCCTGTTTCTCCAGGAGGAACTGGTGGTGCTGGCCGGGCGCGGGCAGCGGTTTGGGCTGGTAGACGCTGTAGAAGGCGCTGAAGCCCGAGCAGCCGGGGATGTCATCCAGGATCAGGGGGTTGGCCTCCATCCCTCGGGCCGCCAGCAGAGCGGCCTCCAGGCCCAGGCGGGTGGCGTTGCCCACGTGCAGGGGCTTGGCCTGGGTGGCAGCGTTGGCCATGGGCGCCCCGGCCAGGGAGGCGGCGATGCCCAGGGCGTGGCAGCACTGGGCCGAGCTCAGGGACAGCAGCTTGGCCGTGGCCGCGGCACTGCCCAGGGTGCCCACCACCGAGGGAGGGTGGAACCTGCAAGGGGGACGGCAGGAATGAGCAGCCCTGGCTGCCTGGTGCAGGCAACACCAAAGCACCCCTCCCCGTGGAAAAATTAAATGGAAAATGAGGGGCCCCGTCGGTCAGTGGAACTCCCTCGTGGCTGTGGAATGGGTGGGATTCACCTGACTCAAAATTTAACCGTAAATTTTAGCTAATAAATTAACTTTAAAATCAAACTTTTACTAGAGCTTAGTTTAACTCTAAATTTAGAGTTAATTAACATAAATTTAGCCTGAAAAGTGAGTTTCTCCTTGAAACCTCCTCAGAAACACCAGGGTGAGCTCAGCGTCTCCAAAAAGCAATTTGAACTTCCTCCAGGAGGTGCCATGGCTTGTGTGCACACAGCCAAACTTTCTATCTATCTCTCAGACAAATAATTCAGCCTCCAACACACCCAAGGGAACCGTTCCTGGTTGATCCCATCGCTTGGATCACACCAGGGCCCTGCTGGTGGTAGCAGTGGGCCCAGGGGCCGTGCCCACCACCAAACTCTGCTTGGTTCTGGGGTCCTGCCCTGGCTGGGTCAGGCCATGGCACTGCAGACTCCCTGGAAATCCTCCCGAGGGTTATTTTGAGGCAAAATCCCTGGAAATCACCAAATAAATGCACGCTGCAATCACCTCTGCCATTTGGCTCTCAGTAAGACTTTACCCTGGGTTAAAGCTAAATTAAACTGGACTTAAACTTGGCTTAACCTAAACTAACATTTTAAAACCCAGACTCACCAAGCCTCCTCATCCTCGGTGAAGAACAGGAGCTTTACCTTTTGGGAATGTCGTGAGCCTCCGTGGAGAAGTGCATGAGCCTCCCTTGCACTTCCAGGCCCACGTTGAAGGCCAGCAGGAACTCCAGGCCGTTGGGTTTGGTGTTCGGAGGGAGCATCTGGGAAGCTGCCAGGAGAGCCGGCAGGACGGCCCCCGAGGGGTGAGTGGCAGGGTGCCAGGTGTCGTCAAAATCCATGGAATGAGTCTGCCAGGGAAACAGAGATGAGGACGTGCTGGCTGTTCGCTGAGGGGATGAGGGCTCCCTGCTGATATTCCTGAGGAAATTCTGCCAGAGCCTCCACTCGGTGTCCCCACAGGACACTGCTCGGCTCCTCTAAAAGCCAGGAGATTCCCGGCTTTTGTCCCCCATCAATGACCACTCTGTTTCCTGGAAGGCTGATCGCTGGCACCACAGGGCACAGATTCCCCTGGGAGAGCCAGGAACACAGATGCCCCTGAAAAAAAAAGGGGAGAACGGACTCCCCTGGGAGAACCAGGAACACAGATCCCCCTGGGAAAAAAAAAGGGAGAACTGATTCCCCTGGAAGAGCCGGGAGCACAGATTACCCTGGGAAAAAAGGGAGAACGGATTCCCCTGGAAGAGCCGGGAGCACAGATTCCCCTGGGAAAGCCGGGGGCACCAATCCCTCTTGGAGAAGCCGGGAGCACAGATGCCCCGGGAAGATCCATCCTTACCGCCACGNTGGAAGAGCCGGGAGCACAGATTACCCTGGGAAAAAGGGAGAACTGATTCCCCTGGAAGAGCCGGGAGCACAGATTCCCCTGGGAAAGCCGGGGGCACCAATCCCTCTTGGAGAAGCCGGGAGCACAGATGCCCCGGGAAGATCCATCCTTACCGCCACGCCGTTGGTGAAGGCAGCCAGCGTCGGGGAGAGCTTCACCCCGGGCTTCCCATACACAGAGCTCACAGCCACGGAGGAGTACAGCTCCTGGGGAGCGGAGGGAATGTCAGGGCAGCCCTGGAGGGAGCGGGATGGTGCCAGCCACCCGCAGCCCCCGCAGCCGCCGGGATCGGCCCCGCAGGTGGCGGTGGCGGTCCCTACCCGGCAGTAGCGCAGGGCGATGTCGAAGACCCGCGTGGTGCTGCCCACCAGCCCCACGCCGAGGCTGTCCAGGATCATCCTCTTGCTCCGCTGCCGCACGGTCTGGGACAGGTGCTCGGGCCGCGCCGCGGAGATGAACGAGGCGAAGCTGCCGGTGACGGTGTCCTCGGGAGCGCTCCGGGCCACCACTGCAGCGCCGCGACACAGGGAAGGGACAGGGACAGCGCTGAGCCCGGCGCCGGCGGCCCAGCTCCGCGCCCCGCTGGCACCAGGCTCGGGGGGCCGCACCTGCCCCAGCCAGGTGGGTCAGTGTGGGGAGCCCTGCGAGGGCGGGGAGCTGGAATTCACCATCCCCGGGGCTCCCTTCCCCCTTGGGATGCTCTCTGATTCCATACGTTCTAAATATAAAATTTCATATTCCACAGATGCCCTGGGGTGGCTCCCAGAAGGTTCAAGTGAAGAAACTTCAGAGCTCAGCCCCATCCCCTCACCTTGGGGTTCCAACAACCATTTTTTGGGAGGTAACAGCACAAATGATGTCCCTTTATCCAGAGGAAAGGCAGAGCAAGAATGGACCACAGAAATCCAAAACTTGCACAGTTTTTTTGGAAACCAGGACTATACCCAAAGCCTGGATTTATCCAGATGTTTCATCCTGTAAGGCACTGAAGGGTCTTGACTCAGCCAGCAAAGCTTTTAAGCCCTATGTACTCCAAAGGGTGCTAATGGTTAAAAGTAAGTTAAAATTCTACGCAAAATACCCAGTTTGTGTCTATTGTACGTTTTAATTTCAGTGATATATTGCCTTGTTTCGATTATATATATATAATTATTATATATATAATTTTATATAATAATTCATTAATTCATATAGTATTTTATAATTTATAAAATATTCATAATTCTAGAATTAGAATACAGAATATAATGAAAATAATTATATTCATAATTCACAGAATTAAAATTGTTATGGCCTGTTACAATTTATACTGTTAATTTGAGAGTGCCCAGGAGAGCAGGAAAAATAAAATTCCGTGTAGCCAACACTTGCAGGATGGCAAATCCATACATTTACTCCTGGATGGATGTGGGGGTGCACACACAGATGGAGATAAAAGAGGGATTAATGTCCAGGTGAAAAAAAAAAACAACAATTCTTTGCTCCAAGAGGAAAGCTCCTCCAGACCGGCAGGTACACAAGAGGCTTTGTTTTTGGAACAACAAACACGGCAATTAATGAAATGCCCATTCCCTAATTTCCCTAAGTTTGAATTCATCCCGAAATGTCACGTCAGTGACTCACGGAGCGCTGGCTCGCGTTCGGGCTCACCTCGAGCCCAGTCTGAGGCTCCTGTAAACACAGCTGGGAATGCCATCACCGCCTGACTCACCGGGAGCACATTCCCCCTCCCGGGGAGCGCATTCCTATAGGAATCCCGGCACTCAGCCCCCCGGGAGCCGCACCGACCCCAGCCCGGGTGCCCCCGGAGCGCCCCCGGGTCCCCCGGAGCGGCAGCGGTGATGTCAGGGCTTGGAGAGCCTGCAGGAAAATCTGCTCCAATCACCCAGCACCCAGAAAAGCTGGATTGGTTCCTCCTCGGCATCAAACGCTCTTTGTCACCTCAGCAGGCAGCAAAGGTTTTTAACCCTTCAGCTAAAAGCTTTCCATGGCTCCGGGGTTTTCCTCCTGGTATGGCAGGACTTCATAAAAAAAAATTAAATTTGATTGAAGACCAAATAAGTCCCTGTGGATTATTATTTCTCTTGTCCTCAGGTCTCATTAAGCAACATTCCATTCTAGCATACAATACATTTATTGTATCAATAACTCATTTTTAAATAAATTGAGATGATAGACTAAGAATATATTTTAAAATTAGTTAATAAATCTATTACAAACTCACAATAAACCAAAAGCCTTTTTTAAAAGAAGTTAATAAACTTATACTAAACTAAGAAAACTTTTAGAAATAACTTAATAAACATAATAGACCAAGAAGATATTTTAAGATCAGCTAATAGACAAACTTGGACCAAGTTAAGAGACAAAATAGACCAAGTGTCTACACGGCCAAGTTGAGGTTAATTCAATCCAAAGCTGGGCAGTGCTGGAGCCACAGAAAGAGATCCACGAATCTCTCCAGGCAATGCCCAGAGCAGGATCAGGTGTAATTAGGAAGCAGTGACAAGTGGAGGAGTTAAGGATCTGAGCCACCCTTTCAACATCCTCCATTTGTGGTCAAAGAATTTGGAAAGTCTGGTTCTAAACCGGCTAAAGTTCTGGTTTAGCACAGGACTAACAATCCACAATTTTACTCTTTGCTGCTTTTCTCCTGGTCCTTTATCCCCGAGGGCACGAAGCACCACAGGACCCCCAAACATTTGGAAGCTTTGCCTTCCAAGAATTTGAGGATTCCTCTCGGCGTGCTCAGCCCAGCGCCTCCTTTTCCAGCAATGCCGTGATTATTTAGGGATGCCCGCTAGGAAAGGATGGGGAATGCTGAGAGATACAAACCGTGGGCAGCAGTTTTGTGGACTTGCCGAGAGCTTGCCAAGAACTTCTGGGATTTCTAGAGGAGAGACACAGAGAGGGAATCTGTCACTGGAGCTGCTGGGAGGTTTCTCGGAGCAGTTTTCCTGGTTGTGCCTCTCATCGTGAGACACTCGCAGATCAAATGAACACTTAAAAGTAACGACATACTTAAAGGAGGGGAAAAAATATTTTCCAAAGCTGCATCCAGCAGGGATGCCAAGAACTTCCAGGGAAATAAAGCCACACAGCTGGAGGGGCAGCAGAGCCTTTGCAGCCCTGCCTTGAGATCCTGCAGTGAGTGGGACCAGCTCGGAGCGGGCACGAGGAACAAAACCCACGGAGCACATCCCAAAAACAACAACAACAACCCGCACATGGCAGGGCTCAGAGAACGTCTGGGACACATGAAAGGAGCAGGATGGCAGGAAAAGGTCAGTAGCTGAATTAAATGACTGTGAAAACCTTTGGAAATTATTAATTCTGGGGCAGGTTCCCGTTTAATGCCACGCTCAGCTGGACCTGCAAAGGAACCGCCCGGAAAGCGGCATTTCCTCCTGAAAGTGCAAAAGGCGAGCTCAGGGATGGGGAGGGTTTGCATGGAAGAGTTTTACCTGGAAGGTGGAGTAGACCATGCTGGTGGCTGCTTTTCCCAGTGCCTCTCCCGGCTCGGTGTGCTCGGCGCGAGGGATGGCAGAGGTGTGTGGCTGGAAGGTGCTGGTGGCAGGGTTTATATCTGCATCCAAAAGGCAATTTGCTTTCTGTTTTGTGCAACTGAATTTCCAGGGGGATGACATCAGCCCCTGGAGACCCAGAGGGTGGGGGAAATCCATGAGGAGGGGTGGTTTGTCCCTGCCGGACAGAAGGGAACCCCCCCCCACACACACCCCTCGTTTCAGGAAATAAATAAAGATTTCAGACAATAACTGACAAGGTTCAAGGAAACTCCTGTCTTCAAGATGCCACAAGTGCCAATGGGTGAAGCAACCGGCTCCAGGCTCCTCCTCCCGAGGAGGACTATAAACGTGGGATCCACCAGGAAATGAGAGGGACAAGATCATCTTCCCATTGAGCCGAAGTGTCACCACAGCAGGTAAATCCCAGCTGCAGAGGCAGAAGTGAGGCAGTGGTGGTTTTCTTGGATGCTTTTCTTGAATACCTTCAGTGTTTGGGCGTTTGGCTGAGTCTTTCCCGGCTCTCCTTCCTCTCCATCTCCAGCTCTGCTGGGTCACTGAACAGGGAGTGCACCCTGGAGCTTCCAGGGAGCACCGGGAGCCTTTGCTCCCAAAGCAGTGTTTGGAATTTGGGGGAATGCCACAGCTCTTTGCTTTGTCCAGCAGTGGAACCTGGGGACATTTATTATCTTGGGCAGAATAACAGCCTGGTGGGACACACCTTTATTTAAAATTGGATTTTTTTACTAACCCCCGTGCAGACCTTTGTTGTGGCAATGTATCCCTGGCAATTCCGTGCTGGTTTGCACCAGAGGAGAGGCAGGCTTGTGATGTGAAATGCAGCTGTGTGCTGTGGCTGTGCACTGTTCATCTTCTGTGTGTTTATCCAAAACGAGTTTTGTTCTCTGTCCATGTTTATCTGGAGAGAGGCAGTGTTTCCTCAGAGCTCTGTAAATGTTTGCTATCGCTAACAAGGTGGGGTGGAAAACTGATGGCAAGACGCCACTGGGGATGAGTGAAAACGGAATGGTTTGGTGTTTGTAGACGTGCCCCACGGTGTGGGGAGCCTTGCTCCAGCCTCCTGGGCACGGAATGTCCATGCCCTGGAATATTCTTGTTCATATTGGTCACAGAGAAGGAGCAGCGGCTGTTGGAGGCACAGAGTGATTCCTGCAAAGCCCCATGGAAATGGGATGAGATGGGAATGGCCTTTCCTGGAGGGGAGTGGAGGGAAGTTGTTGTGAGGACAGCAGGGGGTGAAGGAAGTGGTGTCCAGAGCCTGTCCCATGTGGCACCGAGGTCACCGGGGGACAAGAGGCAGGAGGGAGGGAGGACCTCACACAGCATCCCTGCAAGCCCCAGGGTGAGGGGTGTCAGGGGCGAGCAGGGAGAGGAAAGAAGGTGGAGGAGGCAGGATGAGGGAGGGTGTGGCTCTGGCTTTGCCCTCGCCGCACGAGGGATTTGGGCAAGGGAAGGATGATCCTGGGCTGTCCCATCCCTGCAGGAGGTGCAGCTCTCTGGCAGCACCCCAGGTGTCCAGGGACCCCCTCAGCATGGGGACATCTCCACCCCGTGGTTTCCTGGGCAGTGGCTGTGCTGCTGATGCCCTTGGGGCTGTGCAGAGAGCTGCTAATCCCACCTGGGAGAGAGGGATTTTCCATCTGCTCCCTTGCCTCCTGCCCAGTCCCACGTTATCCTGCCGCACCACCAGGGCTCTGTGGTGCAGGTGGAGCAATGGGTCCTTAAGGACAGTGACAGCAGCCGTGGGTGGGGTTATGCCAGGGCCAAACCAGGACATGTTTGATCAGAAATCCACCCTGGGGGTTCCCCTGCTGAGCCTCATTTTTCCAGGCTCAGTGCAGCCCTCGGTGTTCCAGTGCTGCTGCTCCTGAGACAGCACCAGAAGGATTTTCCTGGTTTGATGTGTCCTGACCTTGCAGGAAACAGGGGCAGGGACAATGCCCAGCTGTGAACTGGTCCCAGGGTAGGGACTGTGAGTCTGGGTCGGTGTGGGGGGGTGGCTGTGAGCAGTGGGTTCCACTGCAGTTGGTTTCAACCCCAAACCCTCCTTTTCCTCCTTCTTTTCCATGTCTTGGGCTGAAGCCTCTCACATCCTTCTCCTTTACACCTCCTTAGCCTGACAGCATGTTCTGGTGTTTGTTTTTTTTCCCTTCTCCCATGTCTGCACTGGAAGAAGAGGAGGACATCCCTGTGAGTTGCTCCACCCCTCCCCAATCCCAGCTCTTTGTTGCAGGCCTGTCATGCAGAAAACACCAACAAAATGAGCTCTATCAAATTAAAAACCCCTCCTGGGAGCCAAGGAGTCACCTGGCCAGCCCATCTCCCTCCCAAATCCTGCTCACCCTCTTCCTGGGACTCACTCCAAGCAGGGGCTCTGAGCGTGTCTTTGAGCCCCTGCCTGGGCTTTTTCAGGGCAAAACATCTGGAGGAGCTTAATTTTGTGGCTCATTTCCAAGTGTAGCCATTTAAGCCAAACTGCTTCTTTATGCAGAAGTGTCATTTAAAATAATAAAAGAGGCAAAATTGTGGAACCCATGGGCTCAGCTCTGCCCAAGGGCACAGCATTCCTTGGGACCTCCTTAAAGGCAGTGCCTTGATGGGAAAAGGAAGTATTCCTCCCTGGGAACTGGGATTTGGTGCATCTCCCTCTCTGAACCCCAAATCCCAACCTTTAGTACAACCAAGTAATTGAATAATTCATTGTTCCCCTAGCTGTGCTTGGAGGTTTTTAGCCTTTCCTTATTTGATGAGACTTGATGTTGCCAAACCCATTTGGAGCTGTCTGAGTTGATTTATCCTTCATCTTTCTTCCTTTGGGGAAGTGACATCCTTTAGAATATCACAGAGAGGGGAAAACGCGGGGGTTTTAGCAGAACAAGAAGTCCAGAGGGTACTGATGTTTGCAAAATGTAAATTTGTGCTGAGGATTTGTGTGATCCTGGGATTTAGGTTCGTTATTATATTCCCATATTATTTTTCTTTGGGTGGTGCTCCTTCCCTCCTCCTCACTCCCCCTAACAATAGTGGAGCTTTCCTCCCTTTCCAAAGGTTTCTTTGGAATGGTTGAGAACAGAATACATCACCTTCTCCCTTTCCAGCTTTTTTAGCTCACCAAATATTCTAAAAATACCCAAATAACAAGAACATTGCTGTTTTATTTTCATCTTTGTTTCCCAACAAAACCCTCAGAGAGAAAACTTCAGCTCCTGGTACCCAGGAGTGCCGAGGAGTGGAAACGTGGGGGCTGCCTGCAAACAGACGAGTTCATGGGAGAAATATGAAGGGTTTGAAAATAGCCTATTTAGTCACTGGGGTTTCAAGAAAGGGATGGAGCTGGAAAATTCCATCTGGAAGGGAGACTGTGTGTGCGCACCGTGCCTGCCCTGTTTGTCTGCAACAGTGGATAAGAAACGTCCTGGAACGGCTCAAAAATACCTTGTGGGTTTCGTCTGGATGTTTGCTGGTTTGTGTTGGGCTATTCATGTCTCTCCATCTCCAGCAGCCTGGAGAAGAGGGGACAGCAACCATCACCACCACCTGCAGCGCTTTGGGGCACCTAAACATGTTTTTGCCAGGAATCCCGGTCGCCTAAATAGGTTGTGTGTGTTTTTTCTGGATAGGGCTGCGGAAAGCAGGCACCTCAAGTGGTGCTTTGAATCGAGCCTTTGTCTGCAGCGAGGAGCGGGGAGGAACATGGAAACACCTGAGCCTGTCACCAGTTTGTCCCTGCTCGGGGCAGGGGCACGGCTCTGAAGGTTGGCCGGGTGCCCGAGCCCGGTGCAGGCATCGCTGCCAGGGAGGCCGAGGGGCCGAGGGCCGACTCTGCTGCTCTGTCTGCGAGGGCCATGGCCAGCACCGAGGGCTTCGCCGCCGTCTTCTACAGCGAGCCGGGGGTGCTGGGGCTGCTCGGCAACGTGGTCAGCGCCTTCCTCCTGTGCCTGCACAACTTCACCCTGGCCGCCACCGGCCTCGGGCCTGGGGCGGCAGAGCAGGTCCTGGCAGGTGGGTGCTGCTGCTCAGGGTGGGGCTGAACATCCCCCGAGCTCTTTGAGGGTTGTCCCCACGGGCCGACGGACACCACTGGTGGGATGGTGGGGAAATGAGGGCCGTGTCCATTGGGCAGGTCTGTGTGCTCCCAGGAATGGCTGCTCCTCCTTCTGCAGCCACTGGGCCACTTATTTCATGTGCCATTCCCTGCTGTATCCAAACTGTCCTTGGGACCTGCTCACCACAGTGAGCCAAGGGGCCACACACAGAAATTTCCCATAAAGGTGGGGAGACGGGCAGGCAGAGGCCACAGGGCTGCTCACGGGAAGGCCACGGCACCTGCTGCGGGGTGTGCCCTAGAGCTCCCTGCAGCTCCAGCCTTTTTGTGCTTGGCTTCACACCCGCCCCCTTCCTACGTCCCTCAGGTGTCCACCTCATCCTCATTGGAGGCTTTGTCCAGCTGCTGGCCGGATTTCTCGCCTTCCGCAAGTATGACCACCTTGGAGGCGCGGCCTTCCTCACCTTCTCTGCTCTGTGGAGCAGCTACGGGGTCACACGGGTCCTGTCTGCCGTGTACCCCTCCCCGGAGAACACAACGCTTCCCTTTGGGAACGCCAGCCAGCTCCCAGCCGCCGGCACGGCCCTGCCCTCGGCCAGCCAGAGCGCCGTGGCCGGGCTGGTGGCCTACATTGCCATCTCCTTCATCCTGTCCTTCTGCTCGGCCACCGTCAACTACATCATGCCCTTCATCTTCGGGGCCATCGCGCTGGCCCTGAGCTTCGAGGTGGTGGCGCTCTTTGGGGACTGGGCCCTGGTGGTGTCCGGGGTGCTGGAGCTGGGCATTGTCCTGTGCGGGCTGTACGGGGCCGTGGCTCTGCTCCTCAAGGGCATCACCCAGAGGTACGTCCTGCCTGGCTTTGGGCACCCCCTCTTCAACGTCCTGCTGCTGGGATCGGCACAGAAAAGCTCCTCCAAGGCCCTCGGGGAGGAAAAGAAGAAGAACACGAAGTACGCGGAGCCGATGGCCCTGGGGAACATCTGCGACACCGTGTCACCCTTTATATTTGCCTTTTACTTCTTTGGGTACGTGAAGACCTTCTGTGTGGGAGCAGCGTGGATATCCATCATCTCCAGCTGCCAGCTGCTCTCCAGCTTCTACAGCTACCTCCGGGGGGATGGCTACCACACCACCAAGTTTGGTGTCCACAGCCTCCTCTGGCTGGTGATGTCCTGGGAAGAGTTTGTGCTCACCACCTTCCTCGGGCTGCCCGCGGCTCAGGACAGCAGGGCGGGAATGTTTGGAGCGTGGTTCTTCCTGGCCACCGCCTGCCTGCTCTTTCTGATGTCGACCCACAAGGACACCCTGGAGATGCTGCAGAACGCCTCCTTCATCCTCCTCACCTCGGCCTTCATCCACCAGATCCCTGTGCCTGGCGCCCGGCCCTTCCTGGGGGCGGCCTGCAGCCTCTGCACCGCGCTCTCCCTGTACGCCAGCTTCGCCAGCCTCATCAACTCCATCGGGGAGAAGGTTCTGGTTCCCGTGGGCCCCCAGGCCGTGCCCAGCTCAGCTCTCCCGGCCGTGCTGGGGGCTGTCCGGACCTGGCTCTCCAGGTCCCGGGATGTCCCCGGCAGCGCCAGCGCTGCCGTGCCGGACGCTTTGTTCTACGTCTGCAATGGCCTGGCTGCGGCCGCGGCCGTCCAGGGCAGCGTGGGTGACCCGGGCAGGCAGCAGCTCTCCATCCCCGCCGTGCTCATCCCGGGAGCCCTGGGGCAGCTGTTTGTGTGCCGGATCCAGGTGCAGGGCGGGAAGAGGTTCGGGTCAGTGCTCCCCTTCTGCTACGCGGCCTTCTGGGGAGCCTGGACCTGGCTGCACCTGGCAGGTAAAGCATGGGGTGGTTCCTGGCTGGAGGGGTGTTCCCAGGGAATCTCAGATTGCTTTCCCCAGTGGAATTCCTTCTTTCAGGAGAGTCAATGACATCAGGTTTACTGATATTCTTCCCTGGAAAAAGATATTTCACAAATCACCCCAGTCTGCACTTGGTTGCCATTGCTGCAGCCATTTGGTGCTCTCAGCTCCAGGAGAGTCCAAGTTGTGTCTTCAACTCCAATAAAAGCCAAGATTTCCCTGCAAAAACATTGTGAGACAGGGCAGGCTCTGGGCTGTTATCTCAGAATAACAACTCAGGAGATGCTTTTAGGCAGTGGGAGGCTCCGGGTTCTGGATTTCTCCTTCAGGAGCCTGGACAAGTCTGTCCCGGCCGGTCACAGCCATAAAAGAAGCTCTCAGAAGCTGAGCCTGGCTTTTAAAAGCTGCATTTTGCTCCAGGTGGGCAGAGTGTTCACACAGCCTCCGTGCCAGGCAGCGCCCCCGGGTCCACCTGTGGGGAAAGTTAAAGCTGTGGCTTGGGACATGTGGCAGGAGCTGCTGAAGTGTCCAGCCAGGCCCTGAGTATTCCAAGCTGGAGGTAAAATCCAGAGCTTTTTTTGGATAACCATCGCCAGTCCCACAGTTAATATCTCAAATACTTTGCATGGCAGAAGCAGTGGGTGTTGATGAGGGAGGGTTTTTGGGAGGCCACCGTCCATCAGCTGGAGCTGTGGCAATCCCAGCTGAGGCTCTGCCACTCTCCTGCCGCTCTCCTGTCACGCTGCTCCTTGTGGTTTGCTCATAACCAGATGTGCTGCTCCTGTTTCAGGCCACTTGCTGGACATCGGAGCGGGGAACACTGAGGGATTCACTGCTGGCTCCGTTGCCTTTTTGGTGCTCAATGCTTTTTTAATCATTTTGGGTAAGTCTCAGAACCACGTGGGATGTTTATTGAGGGGCGTCTGGGGTCAGATCATGAGTCCTCCTGGTGGAGATGCACCAGTGAGGGAGCTCAGCTCTCCCTGTCGCTCTGATTAAGCAAGGACGGAGATGTTTTGCCCGCAGCCAGTAACAGAAGCTGAGCTGGGCTTAGGAGAAAGAGCCCCGAGGGAATGGAAGAACATTTCAAAGAAAATAAAAGGATCAAATCAGGTGAAAGTGTTCGGCGCACTGGGCCACTGGCACCGATCCACAGGCACACTCCAGCCCAGCTGGTGTCAATCAGAACCTGCCTGGCTGCCCGAGAAGTGTTTTCCATGTGAGCACAGTGTCCTGGCAGATCAAGGCTTTGGCAGCGTGTCCGTGGAACCTGAGGGCTGGACAGCCCCTGGCTGTGCCTCTTTGTTCCTCCAGGGACAGGGAAATCAGAGCTGGGGCTGCTCGGTTTAATCAAACAAGCCTCAGTTGATTTAGGAACTCTTCTGCTGGTTCATGGACATTTTATGGGCCGTGCTTGATGTGGGTCCCTCTTGTTTGTGTTTCTTTCCACAGCTTCCTCTTTTAACGTGGTGCTGCTCTGCCTGACCCTTGCCATGGAGCTCTTGACCATTTGTTTTCTGCTCTTTACCCTGGAGAGCCTCCCTTTGCCATTTGAAAGTGAGTTTTAGGGGAACCTGGACATTGAACCTTCACCCACAGAGGGCAGGGAGCGGGTCCTGGGTTGGGGAGCCGTGTGGAAAGCTCAATCTGGGAAAATCAAGCAGAGTGTTCCTCTTTCCCTGGAAGTCTGGAGTGTGTGCAAGCAGGACTGGAGAAGGAAATCTTTCCTCCTATCACCCCCAGGGCCTCGAGCTTCCAAATAAACCTGATACTGCTGGATCAGAGCACTTCTAGAGGTTCTGTCCAGCTCCACTTCCCTGTGGATGTTCCCTGAGGTGTGGGATGAGCTGAATGTGCCACCACTGTCAATGGCTGCAGTTCTGCTGTGGCTTTGGCTTTGCTACAAGTGACAATTTAAGTTTTAATTCCATGGAGTGCTGTAGCTAGGGGATTAGTGGGAGCTTTTCCACCAGGACTTTGTCACCACAGAGTAGAATCACAGCGCCATGAAATCCAAGGAGCTGAGTCCAACCATTCCCCCAGCACTGCCAAACCCTGTCCCCAGGTGCCACATCCACCCTATTAAATCCCTCCAGGGATGGGGATTCAGCCACCCTTCCTGCCTCTGACTCTGGGATTTTTTCCAGTTGTGGTGTTGAGCATCCTCAGCATCATCTGCTTCTACGGAGCCACAGCCTCGCTCACCAACTGCGTGTTCGGGAAGGACCTGCTGCTGATGGGACCTCCTCTGCTCACAGTAAGAGATGCTTGGCATGGTGGTGCAGCCTCCTTGCTCAGAGGGGATATTCTGGGGCCTTCAGAGCAGATTCCCGTGGAATTTTCCTTCTGCTGAGTCCTTTAGTGCCGTTCAAAGTCCTGGACACAGCACTTTTGTAGGGAGCTGGGAATGAGCTCTCTTCCGTTAGGAATAACATTGGAGAAAGGGCAGGGATGTTCACAAGACTCCTATCTTGCCCCAAAATGCCTGTCTCTGTGGTGCTGGAGAATCAGCCATCCCCAGTCTAAGAATTCCTCATAGGCTGGAGTTTTAAAGCCATAGCCTTGGGAGTAGGGAGTTGAAAAGTTTTCCAGACTGGACAGCAAGAATTCCCCACCTTTCCTTAACTTCAAACTCCTACTGCCATCTGGTGTGTCTGACCAGGGCAATCCCCCCTCTCCAGGGTGATGGATCTGACAGCTCCAATTCCTGCTGCAGAGAAACATTTCCATTAAATCAATGTTTCATGGGAATGCACTTGAAACTCCATCCTCATCTGGATTTTGGATTCCCAAGCAGTTTCCTTAGGTGACTTTGGAGAGCAGCCATTTCTCCAGGAAGCTGTGCTGGGTGGGATTCATTCACTCCTCTAATTTTAGTCACTGGCAGTTGAAATGTCCGCCCTGAGCTGCTCTCTTTGACTTTCATAACTGGAATTCACCTCCCCTGCTGTGGGAGAAGCATCCCTAGAGGTGCTGCCCCTGCCCTTGGACCACACAATGGCCTGGTGGATCCCTGCATTAGGGTGGATGGAATCCTGCTCTGTGTTCCATATGTTTGTGTATTCAGTGCCTCCTGACTCCTGGCAGGTCCAGAGCTCCAAGAAGGACAGGGAGGATCCCCGGCCCTGTGTCTGCCCCAAGTCCCACCTGACGAGTGGCCTGAGGACCATCGCGGAGCTGCTGAACACGGGGGCCGTGTGCGGGGTCCCCACAGACACTGTGTACGCCCTGGCAGCCTCCTGCAAACACCCTGAAGCCATTGAGAAGGTCTACAGGATCAAGGTGGGAATTCAGGGATGTCTCTGCTTACCTGGCTCTGTGTCCTGCCCATGAGTTTGTGCAGAAGCAGAAAGGGGAGCCCCTGGTTTCAGGTTGTCCCAACACGCAGGAGGTGACCATGGGCAGAGTTCATGAGCAGCCACAGCAGAACATCAGGGACCATGTTCTGAGCAAGCCAGGGTACGGCCCCTCTGCTCCAGGCTGGAGCACTGGGAATTAGGCAGCGACATCCCTGGGGATGGACAAAGCACAACCCTAAACAGGAACAGCCACTCACCAGCGGGTCCAAACCTGTGTTTGTCCTCCGTGCCTCACGAAGTGCTGAATCAGAATCCCAGGGCTACATTCCCCCAGACTTTTGGAGCCAGTCAGTGCTGGAACCAGCCCCAGAGTTTGCACCTCCAATCCAGCTTTTGCAGCCTGGCCCTGTCTGTTGTCCATGAGGCAATTTCCTGGCTAGCCTGGAGAAATAACCATAACAGACGATCTCAGCTGGCGCTGAGCGCGAGCAGCGGCACAAAGGCCGTCTCTTCTGTGCTGCCCTGGTGCCAGTGCTGACCTTCCCTGCCGATGAGAGAATACAAACAGAATGTAAATACATGCCCAGTTCCTGAGTCATTTGACCCCACTGAAGCTGATGTCAGTTGGGGACTGAAATGACACCACTTTGTGAGCTTGTTTTATTTCCCCTCCATCTCCACTGCCGGCTTTACACCAAACTGATTTTACCAAGCTTCTTCCAAAGTGCTGGAGAGCTGATAATGGAGATGTTGGTTTGCAGGGGGTTGAGCTCTCCGTCCCTTACCCCATCACACATTGGCGTGTTTGACCTTGGCTTACACCAGCAGAAGTTTGGAAAAAATCAGGCCCCTGGTGTGTAAGATCCCAAAAATGCTGATACTCAGTGGAGCATCATTGTCCCTGTGACGGGTGTGCTTAAAGAAGGGGAATTGGATGTATCCCAGAAGTTCCCAAGGGCAGGCTGCTGCTCTGTCTCCACTTTAATTTGCACGTGCAGATCTGAGCTGGGGCATCCATCACAGCTTAGCGTTTGTGCAGACACAGCATCTTCCTTGCCTGGAGCTCCTGCTCCCTGGGAAGCACACAGGCCAGGATCCCAGCAGGCTTTCAGCTTCTCCAGGCAAACTTTACCTCTTCATCTATTCCCCCGCCCTGTTTTTTCAGGACAGGCCTCAAGAGAAGCCCATCTGCATCTTTATTTCCAACCTGGAGCAGCTGCGAGCAGCTGCTCCGCCCATCAGCCCCCTGCTCTGGGAATTCATGGAAAACGTTTATCCCGGTGGCGTTGGCTGCATTATCCAGAAGGGAGAGTGGCTGAAGAAGCTCGGTGAGATGAGCAGCACAATCCTTCTGTCCCCCTTTCATGTTTCCAGCATGGCAGGTCTGCAACCTCAACACCCTTTGGGAGGTGATGGGGAGAGATTCTGGTCACTTTCTCCCAAGAAACGCCCCCTGGAGCTCCCAGATGCTTCGGTGGATGTTTAGCAGAGTGTGTTAATCAGCTGGAATGACTCACCAAGAGCGGGAGGCAGCAGAATGAGTTCTTTGACCAGAAGCAAGGGAGGCTCCTCAGCCTGGGAGGGTCCCCTCTCCCAAGCCCCCCACTGTTCACTGGGAATGAGCAAACCAGGGTGGAGCATCCAGGAGATGAGAGGGTTCTGATGGTCATCCCTGCTCATCGCCTCTGCCTTCCCACCCCGTGGACACACTGTGAGCACTGGGATGATTCACCTCAACCCTGGCTCCTGGGAATCCATGGAAATAGCACAGGATGAGGGAACTGGAGAAGCTGGAACACAAGTCCTGTGAGGAGCAGCTGGGAAAGGGGCTGAGCCTGGAGAAAAGGAGGCTCATGGGGGACCTTGTGGCTCTGCACAACTCCCTGACAGGAGGGGACAGCCGGAGGGTCAGGATCTGCTCCCAGGGAACAGGGACAGGAGGAGAGGACAGCCTTAATCTGCACCAGGGGAGGTTTAGGTTGGACATTAGGAAAAAAGTCTTCACAGAAGGAGTGACTGGGCGTTGGAATGGGCTGCCCAGGGAGGTGTTGGAGTCCCCATCTCTGGAGGTGTCCAAGGAAAGCGTGGATGTGGCACTTGGTGTCACGGTCTGGGTGACAAGATGGTGTTGGGCCACTGTGGACTCAACAATCTCAAAGGTCTTTTCCAACCCAGCTGATTCTGTGATTGTGGGTTACCCACGTTTAGCAGGCAGAGGAAGGTGGTGGAGGATGGGAGGGTGGGCAGTGGTCACAGGAAGCCAGATTTTCAGATATAGGGAGATCCTGTGACCGTGGAAATAGCTGTGATGTCTCCAGTTGTGAATCATTTCCTTTTCACCCAGCTGGACCCCAAACTGTACCTCTGCTCTCACAGATTTCTGCTCAGGAATGGACATCCACAAAGACACATGTAGCTGGGTGCAGGGAGCAGGGTCACTTCCAAAGGAAGCAGGAGATGGTGCCATGACAGGGGCTGTGCCAGCTGTGCCTCTGCCAACATCCTCTGCCTGTCCTTCCAGGGGTCGGAGCAGGGTACAGCAGGGTGGGAACCCAGGACAGCATCATGATCCGAGTCCCTGACCTGACGGTGCTGGTGCACCTCATCGACATGACCGGCCCTCTGGCCATCACCTCGGCCAACCCCAGCGGGGAGGTGGACAGCACCCACCACGACATGGTCATCTCGTGAGTACCTGGGCACTGGCGGTGCCACCCACCTGCCCAACTGGTGGCAGACCTTGGCTTGATGTCCTGCACCGAGGGGAGCCTCAGCACGAGGTCACAGCAAGGTCTGTGAAGGGTTTGTTGCTGTTTTGCCCCCCACAGGCGCCTTGGCCATAAGCTGGAGGGTGTTCTCTGTGATGGAGAGTCTGACGAGGTGGTGGCGTCCACTGTGGTCAACTGCACAAAGATTGATGAAAGTGAGTATGACAACCTCCCTTTTGTGTCAGCAACTGAGTTTTCCTGGGAGGTTTCCATGCCTTTCCCAGTATCAGTCTGGCAGCACAGGGTTTTCCAAGAGTAACAGCTCTTGAGCGCCTGGACATTTGCAAACATGTTGATGAAGAGAAGCAAACAAAAGATGTCCTCGGAGGACCTCCGTGTTGACAGGGAACAAGGCAGGAGGACAAACACAGTTGTGCAAGGAAAATCTGCCTTGTCGGGGTGAAAGTACTCTGAGTGGGAGGGTGGGTGCTGCTGGAAGGAGGGGTGGGTGCTGCCTGGGCACACCACAACCAGGGTGGTACAAGAGCTTGCCCACAGTGATGCAGCAGCACTGACTGAGGTGTCCTGGGTGGCTCTGGGCTGACATTTGGGAGGGATTCATTAGTGGAAAACCAAACCCTTGAACAAAGCGTGACGTCAGTGTTCGTTGGTGGTTTCACTTTCTGACCAGTTCCTGGTCCTTCCACACGACTTTATTTTGAGTGGTGCGAGATGTTCCATTATATTCCTCTTTGTGCCCCTTTGGGAATTGTCCTGACTTGTTCATTCACTCTCTGGGAAGGTGGCATCACCATCGTGCGGGAAGGCTGCATCCCAGCAGGAAAAGTGATGCAGATCTTTGAAAGGGTGAAGAACAGAGTGGTCTGAGGCCAAGGAACCTTCCCCGAGCAAAGGAACAAAGTCTGCTCTCCCTAAAAACACAACGTGTCCAATGTTTTGCTGGAACACATGGCCTTGGAACAGCCATTCTGCCTCTGACCCAGCTCTTACCTCCTTGGGAAGAGCAGCACTTCCCCACCTGGGGCCTCTCCTGGCACCTTTCTGCAGTGATTTGTTGTTTATCCCCAGTAAGTGCCTGGAATCTCCAGGAGAGCTGCCCAGGAGCTGATGCTTTACTGCAGGAGTTCCCAGAGCTCCTGTCTTTCTGAAGTGCACTGGGCTGTGCATCCCCCTCCGCAACACTCAGATCTGTGTATTTTAAAATTCCAAAGCCCACTAAATAAATCCTCGTTTTTGGAACATTAGCAAAAGGCTTTGAGTTTCGTTTGATCTCCACCAACCTCTTCATCCTCCCAAAATGGCAAAGCTCCATGACTGAACACCAGAGGCAGGAATAAATACAGGGAGCTGTAATCCTGACAGAGGGTTTACAGCAAGTAACTCACCCCACTCCTTCCCTGCCATCTTCCCAGCTCATCCTGGAGCATTCAGCTCCTTGAAAATGCAAAGGAACAGCCACAAACATGCATGGCCAAGCTGAGGGCTGCCGAGGGTTCAGAGTCACGGGTCGGCTTGGGTTGGAAGGGATCCTCAGGATCGTCTCATTCCAACACCTTTCCCCTGGACTGAGTGCTGCTGCCCCAGAGCTGTCCCCACACAAGTCCCCAGGGCTGTCCCCACCCCTGTTCCCAGGACCCATGTTAGGTGCTGTGGAGGGGCAGAAGTTTCTGCCGAGAGCAGAGAACAGAACCTCCCTCCCTCCCAAAGCAAACAAGCCCCAGGGGGAGCCAGGGATGAGGGAGTCCACTCACTAAAGACAAACCTCAACAAAGGAAACAATGAGTTAGGCCCAAAGGCTTCAAAACACTGCGAGGTGCGTGACAGATTGGAGCTTTTCTGTAATGTTTTTCCCGTCCTGGAGGCAGTGTCCAAGTGGGAGATCTCTGCCAGTTCCCTACCATTGTTTCCTCTCCTCCCTCCTGCTCTGGGCAGAGAGGTTTTTCCCCTGGCACAGCCACAGTCCCACCTCCCACCGCCCAGGGGACAAGACCCTTCCCTTCTCTTACTTCTTATCATTGTTTTGGAGCATCCTGCTCATGGAATTCTCCCTCAGGCCACATCCCACCCGCTCACCATGCTGGGCAGGAAAATCTGGGAGCCCGGCAGGAAAATCTGAGAGCCCTGGGGCAGGATTCCTCCCACTGCTGTGGGAGCTGGGCAGGAAAATCTGGGAGCTCTGGGGCAGGATTCCTCCCACGCCTCGTTGCCGACATGTCAACACCAACTCCAGCCCGGAGTGTGCTCCGCTTGCTTTGGCGCTGCCGTTGTTGTCCAGCTGGTGCTGCCACTCCGATTGCACTCAGAAGTCGCCATAAATAGCAGCTTTTACTCTTTCTCCAGGTCACAGATGTTGTTTCATTCAAGCAGCTCCCCAAACTCCCAGTCAGAGATCCTTGGCAGCGTTCCTGGGATGGAGCACAGGCTCCCCTTCACCCCGCAGCCTCCTGACCCTGCAAACCCACCCAGGCACAGCTGGGCATTCCCAGCCTCCTGTGGTTTCCCAGCTCATGCCAGCATCTGGAAGTGGAACTTAGTCAGGCTCTCCTCCCTGGACTTGCCTTAGGACAGCTAAACAACCTGGGCTGGAGGAAGGTGTCCCTGCCTTGGAACGGGGTGAGCTTCCAGGTCCCTTCCAAGCCAAACCATTCCATGGTCGTGTGATAAACACTTGTTCAATAAACAGATGTAAGTGCCAGCTGAGGTTCATCACCACCCAGCAGAGGCTTAACTTGAAGGCATGTGGTGAAGTCCCACAACACAGGACTCCTCTCATGTTTAAATACCTTAACGCTTGAAAAATCACTTGAACTTCCTGAGCAAGTGAGGTTTGTTAACATTGGCTACAAACTGCTGGAACAGCAAAAAAAAAAAAAAAAAAAACCCAAGAAAATAGAAAAGGAGAAGGTCCCTCCTTGACTTGTGACCTGGGACTGTGTTAGACCATCTCCATGCTGGTGCCATGGGAGCTGTCAGCTCCAGGGACGGAGGTGGAGTTCCCCAAGTGCCCCTTCACTGCTCACACCCAAGAGCCAGGATTTGGTAAATCCAGGCAAGGATGGAAAAGGTGCCTCTGGAGCTCTGCAGCAGGTAAAAGGAGCCCGGGATGTGTCAGCCCTTGAGGAAAGCACTGGATGCACTGTGATCGGAAATCAGGGGTGAAGATAGAAACAGATTCCAACCAGAGCTACAAAAAAATCCAGAATTTATGTTATAAGTGGGGCAAGATGAGAAAATTACAGGAGAGCTTATGGCTTCATTTCAGGGAGAACCAGGATTAGTGTTTCCTTGTACAATTGACATAAAGAGTCCCTTCCCAGAAGAGCACAATGAAATCAATAAACGGTCTGTACTTAAAGGGCAGCTGAGAGCCAGGGGTGTAAAATTATAATTGAGTTTTTATGATTTATTGAATAAGGAAACAAACAAATTGTCTTAGGGGAAAAAAAAAAAAAACCCAAACAGTCACCATAGTCTGGGCTGCTCACTTTGGCACTCGTGTCTCATGAGTGTTGTGGTGACTCAGGAGTAATTATGGGTCGGAAGCGTTTGCTCTGCACCTGTTTTCCACCATCAGGTGATTAAAAAGAAAAACAAGGGTTTTTAAATTAACAGAATAAATGTCACAATCATTGTTTGTGCCAGGAACAAGCTCTCACATCTCTTTGCTGCAAAGAAGGAAATATATTTGATTTTTCAGGGTTGCTGCTAAATAAAGGGGAGTGTTTCCTTTAAGAAAACATGTTTGGGGAAATCAGAGAACCCTAGAATGGTTTGGGTCAGGAGTGACCTCAAAGATCACCCTTTTCCCAGTCCCTGCCATGGGACACCTTCCACTGGACCAGGTTATTTGTGCCTTGCACACACAACTGGGAATTTCTGACCAACATCAATGGAGGTTGTGGAGCAAAGATTTGCTTTGGTTGAGAGGCCATGAGAAATCTCAGATAAACAGCAAAGAACTGATGCCATTGTGAAATGTAATTCACAGCATTTTAACAGAAAGGCTCTTTCCTCATAGGGATATACTGGAGATGCTCCATCTCTGGAAGTGTCCATGGCCAGGTTGGACGGGGCTTGGAGCAACCTGGGATAGTGGAAGGTGTCACTGCCCATGGCAGGAGATGATCTTTAAGCCCCCTTTCAACCCAAATAATTTTGGGGTTCTCTGATTATGTTGTTGGTTCTGCCATTTTAGCCAGAGATATGATGGAGTTCATTACTGGGCTGTGAGCAGTTCCCAGGACAAACTACGCTGGAAAACGGCTTAGACCCCATCCCCGACAGGAGTGTGCAGCACTGTGCTGGGACTCTGACACATAAACCCAGCACAAGAGAGTCGGGACCTGGAGCAAGGTCCCCATTGTCACAGTGCCACAATTCTTCCAAAGTAAATTCCCCAGGTCCCCACAGCCTCTGCAGGTGTTTCTGCAAGTTTACAGGGAAACAAACACACCTCCCTTAGGTCAACAACAGGAGCCTTCAATTCCTTTAGTCAGGCTCTCTAAACACAGGGGCCTTTCATCAGAGCTATTGCTAACTCTTAACGCCTCTTGTTGTGTTTTCCATTCTGCTGCACACTGGAGAAGGCTCATGCCCAATGGGGAAGGCTCACTTCCCAATGGAAACAGCAATGTCAACCAGAGTTAGGGGTAAAGGATGCAAACCTTGTCAGATTTGTGCCTAAATCTCTCCTGTGGATGGTTTTATTAATTTCCATCCCCCTTCTCACCTTCGTGTTTGCTCCAAAGTGAGCTGAGCTCCAATGAAATAATTTTCAGGGATGGGGACCAGGTTTGGCAGAGAGGTGCCAAACCCCTTGTGTGTTCAAGGAGAAGGAAGGAGAAGCAGGGATGGGAGAGGAGGCTTTAGGTAACAGAACATTATCTTATTAATTCTTTTATTAAAAGAAACACTGCTGGGAAATGCTGGTACAAAACCGAGTGTTCACATTGTCAAGGAATTAAATTGTACCAGTGCCAGTGGTGGTGCAGAACATTCCATCTGTGCTCCAGGAGACTGTGAAGGGAATATTGAGCCCATCCAGCCCTCCATGGCCAGGCCTGTCCTGGGACCAAGGGACCAATGCCTGGGGGGTGACAGCACATTTGGGCACCACCAGGGCTCCCACGCCTCTGAGGCGGCTCCTTTCTCGGGAAAGCAGGATTGGTCAGCTCAGCTTCCCAGAGAACTGGATTTCCATCTCTGTCTCGGCACAGAGAACCAACTCATCCTCTTTGCTGGACTCTCTGATGGCAGCTTTTACCAGCTCGTGATTAGGTCAGAAAACAAGAGAGTCCTTCCTAGGCCGGGAGTTGGTGCCGCCCTTCCCGCAGCTGCCCCACGTGAAGGCCACTGTGGTCTGGTTTCAGCTCTGCCCTGCCCGTAACTGTCTCCTTCCTTCTTCCTGGGGTTTTTTTCACTGATTAAATTCTATTTGTCAGATAATTTTATGAGCCACTAAAATGCTGGTGGCAATCAGGTTCACAGCTCCATGAATTTGCATTTTATCAATTTAAACGTAATTTTGTGCAGAGTAGGAGGAAAAAACCTGTGAAGTCACAACCAACTCCTACCCTTCCCTGGTGGGACTCACTTCCTCAATGGACAGGAGGAATTGTTCTGGGCAAAGCATCCAGAATCTGTAGCGCCACAGACAAGGCAACCCCAAAAGATCCACCCGCTGCTGTGCAAACCCCATTTCAGTGATGCCAAAACTGCAGACTGGTTTGGGTTGGGAGGGACCCTAAATTCCATATCATTCCACTCTCATGGGCAGGGACAGCCCCACTGGGCCAGGCTGCTCAGTTATGGACCCCCCCAAAGCTGCTGTTTCATATTAAGGTTCAGCAATGAAGAGACCTGGATAAGGCCTCCACCTTCCCTTGACTCACATCTCAGGTCTATGAGAACAAGACCTTGGAGGTGAGATGGAGAACAGGATCACCACTAATGTCTGTGGAAAGGCCAGCCCAGCTGTTCCTGTGCCCAAGGAGCCTGTATCCCATGTCCCAGCAGTCATGGAATCGTGGACTCATTGGGGTTGGTAAGATCATCACTCCAACCATCAGGACTTGGTTTCTTCTTCACTACCAAAACAACAGTGAGCTTCCATGTCTGCTCCTTCCTCATCCCTTCCTTATTCCTCACTTCTTTTGCCATTTCTAATTCCCACAAGTGAATCCTGATCTTCCAACTAGGACTCAGTTGTTTCGCAAGGGAAAACAACCTGGAGCAATTGTGGGGTTGGAAAGGAGAGGCAGAGGGGTCTGTGGGACCCCTTGGGTCATGTGGGATCTGATAACCCAGTGTGGGACAACAGGGACCTTGGGAAGGCTGCAGGCACAGGATGCCAGAGGTGGTTTGGGGACTTTTGGGAATTTTGAGGAGATAAGCTGAGTGTGGTCAGGGAAGGGTCAGCGCTGCTGATACCCACACACCCTCCGGGTCCTGAAGAACTCCTGAAGGAAACCAGGGCACATCCTGGTCTTTTAGGGAGTTTTCACTGGGTACACAGGATCATGCTGGAACCCACAGCAGTGGGAGTGATCACCTCAATCCATGTAAGTTCAGCAGATAAGAGAGTGATTGTGTGGTGTAAACCATCAGTGAGACGCGGGGGATCAAAGGAGGAAGGGGTTGTAGCACTGCCAGTAACTGCTGCTGTGCTGGGGAAGGAATCTGGGGCTGGGTATTTACTGAAACTCCTCATGAAACAAAAACACCTCACAAAAGGCCCGAGTTACTTCCTGCTGGGTGGGTCACATGAAAAATGGGGTGTGAGAATGGAGGTGTTCATGTGGAGAATCTCCCATGATGAGGTGAACACCTGGGTGAGCAAGGAATGCCAGTTATGTCTCTAAATTTGGGAAGACTGGTTAGAACTGCACAGAGCCAAGGCAGAGAGACGGTCAAAGGATCTTATTCAGCAGCAGCATGTGAGAATATGAGGTTCCTTAGGGGTGCCTGGGCCTTGGAGGGACCTGAGTGACCCTGTTCCACAGCTGCTGGGACAGATGAACCTCTCTCAGGACAACTGTCCCAACCCTGACATCCATCCTGTGGCCAACACAGAAGAATTTGTTGAAATTCCTGGGTTTTGCTATCTAGAACGAGATAATAACACGAGTGAGATCTCTGTGTGTTTTCCAGGAAGGAATGAAGATTCTCACAAGAACTGACAATGCTGACCCTCTAGTATGAGATTTTCCCTCGAGGTATTTATTGGAGCTGCTGAACTGGATGTTCAGGGCAGACCTCCCCATCCAGCCCCACTGCTCTGTCATCCCCTGGGATCCACTGGCACTGGGAGGTGACAGCACCCATGGGAATGGAGCAGGGGAGTCCAGTGATCCCATAAACCCACCAGTGTGTGCCCAAGGAGGCAGCTCCTACAGACCCTTCCCTCCCTCAGCCCCAGCTGGCAGTGCCCTGCAGAAAGAGGGGATGGAAATCTTCAAATCAGAGGGGAAGCAGAAAGGAAGAACATGATGGAGTCACAACTGGATTTAATTAATCCTGTTAATTATTGTAAAATCTCAAGAAACTCAATTTCCAGAAAGCTGTTTTTTCCTCCAGGATCTTGTACATAATCCATCTATTCCCTAGGGAGATAAATTCTCTGCTGCTGTTCCAGAGCAGGCAGCTCCAGGAGCACCAAGAATCACAACGAGAGAGATGTGCAGCAAAGGACAAAGTGCCCAAGGCCAGGTTGGATGGGATAGTAGAAGGTGTCCCTGTCCATGGCAGGGGGTGGAATGAGATGAGTTTTGAGGTCCTTTCCAAGCCCAAACCGTCTGGGATTCTGGGATTTAACAGTTATTTTCTGCTTTGGTTTGGGGCCCAGTTGCTGTCACCCAGCCATCTCTGAATCCAGGGTTACCTCTGGCAGGAATATGGGGACTCCAGGATGGCTCCAGGCCAGGTTCCTTAGCTGGGCACCACAACTGAGCCCCTCTCAGCTGTTAAATCCCATCTGTTCTGTGGAGCAGCTGAAAACCTGGCCCAGGAATTTGAATGATGGTGTTTCTCTGTTGTTGATAGAGCTGATTGTCTGGTGATTTTGCAGGAACAATCCCAGGCTGGGAAAGGGAGGAGCAGCAGGGAGAACGCAATGAGGTGAGTGCGGGCCGTGTTTGCAGAAGCTGCGCCCTCAACCCTGCCAGGATCACAGGACTTGGGTTCAACATTATTCCTGCCTTTTCCTCCACCCCATACCCCATCCCAAGCCACAGGCAGACTTTGACTCTTCAGGAGAAAGAACCCAAGAGGAGAGTCATAAAACCATAGAATCTGTAAGGTTGGAGAAGATCTCCAAAATCATGGATTCCCATGTTCCCATACCCCCCAGAGCTCCCAGTTCCTGGTGTTCCTGTAGGTTAGTAGTGGCCAAGGGACATTCCTGCCCACGTCCCACGGCTTCTGCTGGGCTGGTTTGGCCCCAGCCGTGGTTGGGAAGCCGCCCTTCCCCTCTGCCCACCCCGAGCCAGGCGTGCCCACTCCTCTGACACGTCCTGGGCGATGGCACTGAGTCAGTTCCTGTCCCTATGGCACCGCTCTATTCTCGAAGGGTGAGCTGGCTTTTTCCTGCCACTGGAAAATACACTTCTTTTACATTCTTTTTAAGTCTTTTTTCCATTGACACGGATGTCTAGACTCCACAAAGGGCAGAAGGAAGGTGGGACAGCCCTTCTTCCCGGGTTGTTTCCAACCCCAGTGGGATTGCAGAGTTGGCTGGTTCACAAAGAGCCCCATTCATGAGGTTGTTTTGTCTCCCAGCGTGACCTTTCAGGCCTAAAGATCTCTGAGATATTGACAATGCAACCAAAATTGGTTTCAGGGGAGTCTCTTGTGGTTTTCCTCCCCCTGTGGTGGAGGTCTGAGGACCTCACACCCCCTTTTGTCCCTCTTATCCAGAACACAGGAATGGAGCGGCTCCTTCCCCTAGAGCAGGACAGAGGGACTCAGTGAGGGTCTCCCCTGAGGAGGCCTGGAAAACCTCTTTTGATGATAACCTCCTGTTTCAGTGATGAAAATACTCTTGTTGATAGCCCAAAATAGATCTGATCCGTGATTTTTCAGCACATGTACCCAAATATTCAAATGTTTATCTCAGCCCTTTCTGACTGAAGTGTTTTGGATTTGCCACTTAAAACAGAATTTTTTTTTCCTCTCTTCAAAAATGTTTTGCTTCCCCTTAAATGCTGGGAAACTGTGGAAATAGTAGAAATATATTTTTTTTTGCCTTTATTTAAGTGAAAGATCGCATTTAAATCTCCTTTTCCCTAAACTGTTCCTTTCCGATTTGCTGGTACACGGGAGAGCTGTGGGTGGGGTAAAATCAAGTCTGAAATGAAACCTCTCCTTGTCTCGCTTCAGCAAAGTGAGAAATGCTTCCCCCAGTGTCCTGAGGCTGAGACCAACATTTTCTGTGAATAAAAAAAAACCAAAAAATATGGAGACAAAGAGGAAAAAATGGATCCAGATGAAGCGTCAAGTGAAAACACTTTTTTTTTTTTTTTAATCACTTTTAATTTGTGCCACACTAAAAAATCACTATTTGTAGCACAGAGCAGTAGCACCCCTGGTATGTTTTAGCCAGGACAGTTTTCCCTCACCAAAAGGTTTTGTGATGTCTCAACAACTCTCCAAATTCCCACTTCTTACCATATTCTCTCAGATTTTAGTGTTTATGGGTTGGTTTTTTTTTTTAGTAATTAAGGGGTGAAATTCAGCCCTGGCATTTTTGAGCTGGTACCAGCAGTTGCTGTGAGCAATTATCTTCTCCCTCCCTCTTCTTCCCCACCCTGGAAGTGTCACAATTTGATTCCCTCCTGAGATCCCTGCTTGGATTCTGCATGGCCAGGAACCCCAACATCCAGAACCCGTTGCCCCACCAAGTTTTGTCACAACTGCACAGCTCTGGGTGATATCTGTTTATTGAAAATACTTTATTGCTTTCTAAAAATCAGTTTTAATAAACTCCAAGGAGATACAGGAAGAAGACCAGCAAAATTACTGAACACACTGAATGGTCCGGAATTTTTTCTGCAGGAAGAGAGCCAGCTCTGTGAGGACAAGTTGAGGAAACTCCATTTTGCCAGAGTTGGTCGAGGTTGAACTCCTCTGACTGCACCACTTTTATCCTTAAATTCCAGCACAGCTTCAGGTGAAATCAACGATCAAGGGATTGGTTTCAGCTGGAGTTTGATCAGCACCTTGCACCTGAGTCAGGTAAGAATAAGATCAACAGTTTTTGGAGACAGAACAAGCCATAACTGTAGTGTTTGCCAAGGAAAACTCCTCGTGAAGGTTTGAGATTTCTTCCCAACTCCTCCTGGTCAGCAGCCAGCACTCCACACTGCCTGTCCTTCCTAAAAAGTCCATGACTTCCCATTGCCGCATTCCAGGAGGCATCCCACCATGTCCCAGTGATGCCAGTAAGGTCATGGGTGAGCACGTCTCCAACTCCTTCCCTGTATTTCAGGAGTTTGCAGGGAAGTTGGGCCCCTGGAGAAGACAAATGACTGCCTGGAGTGGCTGGAATTCCTTCCTCTGACCCTATGGAATTTGCACTCTGGAGGAAACGTGCCATGAGATGGGAAGAGTTGGGTTGTAAGGCAAGAGACCAGCTCCTGGAATCCTCAAACACATGGAGATTGTGCTCCTGAAATTCCTAACGTGGGAAGGGAGGGTCTTCCCTAAAGCTCCAGCACCTTTAAGGACATAATATTGGAGTCATCCAAATGGGAATTCCACCCTGACACTGAGTGTGAAATACAGAAGTGACACCTCAGGTCATGGCATTTCTTTGGAGTGTTGGGTTCTCCCAACAGAGGAAAGACCTCCCCAGTGGGGTCAGACATGGGTGACCTCCATCCTGGAGAGAACACAGCAGGAGACACCCCAGCTCCCAGCCCAGACTTTGCCAAGACCATTGGATCCACCGGCAAAGCACCTGGACACATCTCCCTTCCTCCCTTCCCACGTGGTGTGGCACCTGGGGACAAGGGTCAGCGGTGGCCTTGGCCGTGCTGGGGGACAGCTGCCCTCAAGGATTGGAAAGGTCCTTTCCCACCTAAAGGATTCTTTGTGATTCAAGTTTCATGCAGTGTTTTTCTCCCACCACGTAATTCTGCACCACTTCACCTCACTCCGTGCCCCAAATCCAAGGAATTCCCTCCCAGTGACAGGGATGAAGCTCTGTAACTCCGGGGCCAGCCTGCCACCAAAGGAAAGCTTGCTTTGGTGGTGACTGATCTCCAGGGAAAGCTGGCAGTGCCCCCAAGGGAAAATTTTCCTGCTGGGTGCCTGTGGTTTGCAAGGCAGCGCCACACTGGGATATTTGAGCAGTGTCCATAGGAAGAGGAATGAGCCACCCCTGCAGCTGGGAAGCCTCTCCCATTCCTCAGTGTGGCCGAAATGGCATTTTCCAGAAGATGACATCCCGGTGAGCACGGAGCTGTGGGAGTCAGAAGCGGGTGTGATGCTCGGAATTGGGGGTGGGATCCGGGCCTGGCCCCACCAAGGCAGCTCTGCCCACCCCGTTGTGCACAGCGTGGCCACGGCTCTGCAGCTCTTCCCAGCCTTTTGTGGGGAAAGGGCCACTGGTAGGGACCACCAGGTGTTTCCTCTGCACCTGCTCCAGGATCTGCAGCACCTGGAATGAGTAAACACAGCTGGGAATAGGTTAGGAATTAGGGCAGAGCACTGATGTCTTCTCCAGCTGTTGAAATAATCAAATAATCACAAAATAATGGGTTGGAAGTGGCCTTTAAAGATTCCCCCATTGGCAGGGATACCTTCCAGATCTCCTCTTTCGAGTGTCTGGCTCAGTTTTGGGATGACACAAATCATTTCTGTGCTCAGAGGCCTCTGGCATTGGTGCACATGGAGAGCCTGCCCCACAGAGGTCCATGACCTTGGATCCCAGAGCCCTTTCCATGGATGAATCAGCCCCACCCTGCCCGTTCCCCAGCTCCACAGAGGGGCTCTGGAGCAGGCTCAGGGCAGAAGTGTGGAACTCTGCTCTTGTCCCTCCCACCAGCCTGGGATAACTCCTCATGCTATCACAGACTTCCTTGTCTCCTTACTGAATTGGGAAGCCTCAGGTTGAAGCTCATTCAATGGGGAAAGGGAATAGAAATAGAATCCAGCTGAATTTCACCTGAGACTTGGGGATGATGCCGACCCGGAAGAATCCGATGTTCCCGCTGTCGATCTTGGTGCAGTCCACCACGGTGGAAGCAATGTTCTCTGGAGAGGGCCCGCCACAAAGGACTGCATCCACCTAAAAACAGCAGATTTCCACACCAAATTCCCCTTGCAAAGGGAGAGTTTTCCCTCTCAACAGCAAATAATTCCCATCAAAGGCCGTGCTGCTCCTTCCTGCCCCACTGCAGTGACACCAGCACTAGATTTGGAGTGAATGAACCTCAAAGCAAGGACAGGGAGAGTTCTGTGGGGTGCAGGTCAGCAGCACAGCACAGGCAGGTTTACAGCAGCTCTGGAGAAGCCCCATCCACAAAGGAAATGTGTAGGAAGTTTTGATTCCTGAGGAATCAGAGGTGGAAGATCTGTACCACCTCTTGTTTAAAGCTGCCATGATGACACAAAATGTAAAACCCTCAGAATTCAGCAGGGAAATCTTAGAATCATGGAACCATCCTGAGTTGGAAGGATCCACAGGCACCATCAATCCAACCTCTGGACCTGCACAGGACATGCCAACAATTCCACCCTTCCAAATGCTCCTGGAGCTCTGGCAGCCTCAGGGCTGTGCCCATTCCCTGGGGAGCCTGGGCAGTGCCCAGCACCCACTGGGGGAAGAACCTTTCCTGATCTCCAGCCTAAACCAATGAAAGGCCATGACCATGGCACTTCCATGAAAGCTCTAAAAGCCAGGAATATTTTGGAGCTCAGCACCAGTTTTAGACCAGCCCCAGCCTTAGATGGGAATCCCTGAGTTCCCACAGGCCAATGCCAGCTGGAGCCCTGGCACATTCAGGCACCAGGATTTGACTGCTTGTAAGCAGGAAGGAATTTTTTTATTGCTCCCATCACCCTGTGTTAGAACATGAACCCACTCACGTAGCCAAGCCATAACTACACCCTGCAAAGCAGAAGAGTTTTGGTTTCACAACAAGATCCATATTTTAAAATCTTCTTTCTCTTTGGCACCAGCATGAGGATCATCCATGGAATTTTTTAAATTAGAGGCTTTCCCAGATTCCTGGCACCATCTGTTGATTTGCCTTCTGGAAGCAAAGTGGTGGCATTTTTCCACATCTCTTGGTTACCTTATCTCCCAGCTTGGCATACACCTGGTTGTGGTGGGTCGTGTCAGCCTCTCCCGTTGGGTTGGCTGAGGTGACCACAATGGGGCCAACCTGGTGACAGAAAAATGGGAGTCAAAGCTCTGAGCAGGACTTCTGGGATAAAACAGGTGACTCGAGCTCTGAACTGCATCTGTGACTCTGAAGAGAGCTCAGTGTGGCTCACCCAGCTGAGGCACCTTCTTTGCAGGAAACTACAGTTCCCACCAAACTGTGTTCGAGTTGCCAACACTGACAAATTTGGGTTTAGTGATGGTGGCCATGAAATGACATCTTGCTTTCCAGCAACAGCCCTCGCCTAGACCTAGAACACTCAGGGTATCACAGTTCCTGTGGCCACTTTCTGCACCTTCTGAAGTTATTCTGGCCTCAGAGAGGTCCATGCTCGCAACAGTGTTCTACGTTGGAAATGAAACTGCCTGCTAAGAGCATTCTCCTGATTTCCTGACCTGGTGGTTGCTCCTTTCCCCCCTCTTTGCTGCCATAAAACCCCTCCCAGCTGCCTGCAGACCCCAGCCCTTCTCAAAGAAGGGGTCTGGTCACAGGTGCAGTGACTCACCAGGTCGATGAGGTGTGTGGTGACAGAGCAGTCAGGGATGCGGATGGCCACACTCTGAGGGGTTCCAACGTACTTAGCAGAGTCCTTCATTCCCAGGAGATCCACCCATTCACCTGCACCAAGCACAGTCACCCAGCACTTAGAGATTTACATCAGTCCAAACACGGTGATTGTAACAGGAATATCCCTGTGGAACACGTGGTATGGCAGGGGTTCATAGTTCTAGGAATTCCAAACCCAAAGCTCTCCAGGGAGCTTGGAATTAAGAGCATTTTCTCACCTCTGGGAATGACCAAGCTAATGGGAGATGGCCAGGCAGCCTCCATGAAGTCCCAGAGGAGGGGAGTGAACAAATGCTTGGCAGGTTCCAGTTGCTTTAGGCTGGAAATCCAGAGGGACATGGGGCGATCCTGAGCCTGGCGCTTGGACCTGGAAAGAGGGAAGGAAACATGAGGCTGGAAGTAAGACAAGGATTTAAATTCAAGGAAAGGAAACTGTTGGAGAGGTCTAGAGCTAAGACAAGGCGTGCAGGCTCTGCCCCAGGTCTCCAGTCTGGAGTAAAAGTAGGACTGTTCAACAACTGACTGGTCAGGAAGGGACATTAATGACTATTCCCAATCAGGAATGTCTACTCCAAATCAAGGCTTTAACTTCTTGTGCAGTGATGGGTAAAGGTCCCAACGGCCCAAGATCTGAGGAAACCCCACCAATACGAGAGGTTCCAGCTTACAGCAAGAGTCTGTTGTCACCAGAGGGGTTTTGTTGTGACAACATGTACCTCCAAGTAAGAACCCCCTGCCTCATTTGCCCCTGGTTTGGGTTTCTTGTGGTGCCCAAGTTACGTGGCTCCATCAGCCTTCAGCACCCCAGAACACAACTGCAGCTCAGTTCTCTCCTTTCCTCCCCTGGATCTTCTCCCCACCTTGCTGTTCCCACCGAGGCTGAGCTGCCTTGCTCTCACAGGTGCCGCAGCCAGCACTCAGTAGCAGCTGCGAGTTCTAGAAGGTTCCTGAGGCCAGCCCAGGTGCCAGGACTCACCTGTGAGCTTTCTCCACGGCGTCGGGCCGGCTGCAGGCGGCCACCAGCACGTACACGGTGTCCGTGGGGATGCCGCAGGTGCCGCCGTTCCTCAGGATATCTGTCGGCATATGGGAACAGGGCACGAGCCCCTGAGTGACAGGTGAGGGGTATAATTCCCGTGGCAGAGTTGTCACACAACGTGTGACCCTTTTCCCAGCACCCCTCCAAGGGGACATCTGGCATTTAGGGGGGTTCTGGGCCAGAGTGGAGAGAGCAAGGACCAAAGCACTGGCTCTGCTTTCTCTGGGCAAAGCTTTGGGTGGCAGCCCCAGCCTGGAGGATTCCTGGTCTCAGACCAAATGACGACACAGGGAAACGATGCAGGAGACACAGCAGGGAATTTGCTGCTCGACTCAGCTGTGACTCCTGCAACTTGGCCCACTTGACCAAAACGTCACCACATCATCCAGGTTGCCACACAGGCTGGATGGGGCTTGGAGCAACCCAGTCTAGTAGAAGGTGTCCCTGCCCATGGAACAGGATGGGTTCTAAGGTCCTTTCCCACTCAAACCATTCTGATTGGGATAATGTCCTTTTAAGAGCGTTCTGCTGCAAAACCTCCCAGAATTCCCCCTCCATCCCCACGTTGTGCCCCCTGTTTTTCCCTTACCTGCAATTCTCTTGACTGAGGAAGCTTTCCTGGCGGGCAGGTGAAGGCACTTGGTCGTTCCTGCCCCGACACCACTGAGCTGCACCACGGGCCTCCCCATGGGAAAGCAGCAACCCTCAAAGGTGCTGCTGGACAGGGCAGCCAGGAAGCAGTAAAAGCTGACCAGCCCAAAGATGAGGGTGGCAGCGATGTCGTATCCAGTGGGCAGAGCATGGATGGCATCCAGCAGGAAGCTGACAGCGATGAGCATGAACGTGAGGGAGTAGAAGAACCAGGCCATGTTTAGGAAGAGCGAGCAGAAGACAATGAAGGTGTTGAAAAGCATGAAGGCGACGATGCCCACGGCTGCGTGGAAGCTTCTGGCAGTGCCGTGGAGGCCACCAAACCTTGTCAGGCCCCAGATGATCCACATGACAGAGTAGAGGATGAAGGCACTGCTCTCCAGGGTTTTACCCCGGGCAAAGGCCACTGAGCCGCCAAGAAGCATCAGGATCCCACCGGCTACCACCACCCATGGAATGACAACGGTGGCGAGGGGAGCCTGGGGGTCTCCCGTGGCTGTTAGAGCAAAAGAAGCCAGGACACTGCAGGCATAGGCAAGGACTTCTGCATCGGCATACTTGGAATAGCCCAGGTAGGGAGCGTGAAGGTCTGGGCCCTCCCGGAGCTTCAGGAGGCTGCTGCGAGCAAGGAGGGCCTTCACAGCCCCCTTCCCCGGCAGGATCTTAGCCCTGGCCCTCACATTGTACAGGTGAATCAGAGCCACCAAGGCTGAGGCCACAAAAATGGCCACGGCCACGCCTTGGGGGCCGCCTGCAAAAAAACCCCGGGGACTGCAAGCCAAGGCAATGCAGTAGGTGACAAAAACCAGCAAGTACAGGCCATCCACGGGGCTCTGAAGGCAGAGGAAAAGAGCCAAGACAGCAAAAAGAATGGAGAAAACCACCAGGAATGGTGTTGGGAAAGACGGCTCCTCTGGCTGCCAGGTGGGGTACAGGAGGCTGTAACCTGCAGCGAATTTGAGGATGGAAGTGAAGCCGAAGGCTGTGGCCATGGGAACGTCCATGGCACGGTAGGACAACACACAGAGGCCAATCTGGTAGGTGCCAGCTGCCCACAGCCAGGGCACGTGGCCCAGGAAGAGTCTGTGGGTGACCCCCAGGAGCCTGCAGCCCAAGACACTGGCTGACAGCATGTTCAGGAGCAGCCCGGGGGCTGCAAAGGGGTTGGTGCCGCCGGCGCTGCCCCAGCCCTGCTCCTGGGCCTTTTTCTCGGCGAGATCCGTGCCAGGGAGGGCAACTTTGCCCTTGGTCAGGAGGTAGAGGATCCTCCCCAGGGCGAAGTATCCCCCGACCAAGCAGACGACGAGGTGGCTGCAGGCCACGGCCGAGGGCCCGAGCGAGGAGCTGTAGTGCAGGGCCACCTCGTGGGCACTGGCCAGGGACACGGCAGCTGCCACCAGGGCCAGGACGGGCTCTCTGCAGAGGAAACCCACCAGGGCCACCAGGAGCAGGGCCAGGGTGAAGGTGGCCAGGCCTGGCACCAGGGCATCGCGGGCGTCCCCCGGCTCGGGCAGCAGGCCCTGCCCTGCCAGGACCAGGATCACTCCATAGCCACTCCAGAAGGCTGACAGGGTCAGGCACAGGGAAACCAGCAGGGAGGCGTTCCTGAGGCTCCTCCGGATCCCTGTGGAACAAAGGGACACAGGGCTGTGATTTCAGGCAGCAGGGTGTGGGAAGCAGCATCACTGTGGAGCAAGGACCAGCATAGCTCCTGCCTGATGATGGATTTGTCCTGGAGAAAAGAAGGCTCGGGGGGACCTTACCACACTCTACAACTACCTGAAGGAGGTTGTAGGGAAGGGTCAGGCTCTTCTCCCAGGGAGTAAGAGTCAGGACGAGAGGAAATGGCCTCAACTTGTTCCAGGGGAGGTTTAGGTTGAGTATCAGGGAAAATTTCTCATGGAAATTGTCCAGCCCTGGCACAGATGTCCAGGGCAGTGCAGTGGTGGAGTCCCCATCCCTGGAAGTGTTCAAAAGACACAGATGTGGCACTTGAGGACATGGCTCAGTGGTGACCACAGTGACAGTGCTGGTGGGTGGCTGGACTTGACAATCTTTAAGGTCTTCCAACCTGAACAATTCTGTGATTTGATGATTCTGTGATCTCATGTTCTCATTGCTATGTGTTACAAAGCATAAACAATTCAACATTCATTCTAGAAAGTGTGGAATTTTTTTCTAGGCAGTGATTGTTTTCTCTCAGGTAAGTAGAGGCACAGTTTCTTGGCATTTACCCATTTCAATCCATGGATGCTGAAAGCACTCTCAGAAAGCCTGGGAGAGAAATGGTGTGTTCAGTGTGTTAAAACCCCGAGATCCTGGTAGAGCATTTATTTTAAAAAACCAAATTCTTCCTCTATAGGCAAGAAAAGAAATCAATGTTAAAACCACATTGATTTATTTTCTTGCCTATAGCGAAAAAAAAATTTGCTGTGCTGACCCAGAGCCATGGAATGGTTTGGGTTGGGAGGGACCTCAAAGCTCATCCCATTCCACCCCCTGCCATGGGCAGGGACACCTCCCACTGTCCCCGGCTGCTCCAAGCCTCATCCAGCCTGGCCTTGGACACTTCCAGGGACCCAGGGGCAGCCACAGCTGCTCTGGACAACACACTCCTCCGGGAGAAGGGATGAGTCCAGCGAGGTTGCCGTGGTTTGTATCCTGTTGGCAAAGGAGGCCTGGATGTGCAAGGCCATGGGAGGGAGGCTTTGGGCCTGGCCAGCCCCAGATCTTACCTGCATAGGCCAGGAGAGCCGACAAAACGAGCAGCAGGACCCCGAGAGCTGTGCTGGGGATCAGCGGGGCGGCCCGCGGGGAGCTGTAGAAATGCACGGCCAGCAGGAGAGATCCTGTGGGACACCGAGGGGGGAAGCACAAAGAGCTTGTAAACCTGCCCCAGAAACCAGGAGAGAATCAGGGCGGGCAGAGCAGGGAACAGAGGAAAAATAACAGCACAATATCTGCAAATAGGAAAGCCTAAAAGAGCTGGGGGAGTGTGACTCAGTTTGTGCCCAAAGTCTCACTCCTTTCTGGGTGCCTGGCTTGAAATAACTTGAAATTAATCACTTGAGGTTGCCCAGAGAGGTTGTGGATGCCCCATCCAATCAAGGTCAGGCTGGATGGGGCTTGGAGCAGCTCGGTCAAGCTGGGGAAGGTGTCCCTGCCCATGGCAGGGGATGGAACTGGATCACCTTTAAGGTCCCTTCCACCCCAAACCATTCTGGGAATGTGTGAAAGAGTTTGAAAGTTGCCAGATAAGGTAAAAATCCACGACTCCAGTTATACAAAAGGCAGACAGACACACTGATCCCTCCAGCCTTGTACTGATGGAAAACCAGCTGAAAAAAATCCGGGAAGATGGAACACAAAGAAGGAGCAAGTGATAGGGAGCGAACACAGAAAACAGAGCTGCGAGGAGAAGGGCTGGAAAAGGAAAGGGGAGGAAACTGCATGCAAACTCAGATGATTTACTACTGTGACTATGAAAAAGTTTGGATCTGCTTCCCACCCAGCGTGGAACGAGTACAAAACCCCAGGCCAGCCCTTGGAAGCCAACACAAATATTTTGTTGGCCGCCGAAGCAGGCGCTGGGACCTCTGGATCGAAAAGCTTCCCCCAGGCAGAGAAGCCCGCGGATAAACAGCCTCCTGAGCCCCCTTGGAAAAGGGGGGTGTCCCGGAAAGCTGGTCCCAAGGCCGTGTCCAGCGCCAGGATGCCCGGAGCGGTCCCTACCTGCGGAAATGCCCAGGAGCCCGATGCAGGAATGCAGTGACTCAGCTCCGCTGTCGCCCATCCCTGCGCGCCGCGCTCCCGGCCGAGGGCTGCACTGCTGCCTCTCTTTCCTCCCATGCTCTTTATAACCAAACCATCGCCGCTGCCGCCGGTCCTCCCTGCTCCCCACCCCTTTTCCCTACAGACCTCTTCTGTTCCTGCTCCTCTCTGCATGCGGGAGGAAATGCAAATGAAGCCCTGGCTGCAGTAAATTTGGGGCTGTGAGTCAGCGTGGGCTGCTGGTAGCTCCCTCCAGGGGCCTCTTAATTTTACTGTTGATTAACCCTTGTTAAAAAAGACACTTGAAAAATAAGGCCGAGGGTTTGTTGCCGTTGCTGCCTTTTTTTTTTTTTTTGCTCCTGCCAGTGAGGAAATTACACTGGTTAAAACGAAGGGTTTTTGCAAGCATCCACCTCGATGGAGCAAACAAGCCCTCTGCAAGCCCAGCAGCTCCCTGGGGACCACTTGTTTCTCCTCACACTGACCACAGGCCTGCTGTTTGTCCCTGTCACAGCTCTGAATGCCTGGCACCAGCCCCTGAGCTGGGCAAACCCAGGGCAGACTCAGTGCCTTTCCCTTAAAGGTGACTTCTGTCACCTCTAGGTGTGGATCTGCCACTCCACATCCAGCTCCTCCAGCCCAGAGGAGCCTTGCTGGCTTTCCAGGTCAGGAGTGAGTGTCTGACACTGCCAGGATCGTGTCCCAAAGGGGACATGAAGGCCCTGTGGGCAGTTTCCTGCTGCTTCCCAAGGGGACTGATTGCATGGCCAGGGCATAAAGGTGTTCATGGATGGAAGGGAGGCTGCAGAAGGCAGTGGGCACTGGCCTGGGGATCATGTTGAGCCATGGGTGGGGTGGGAATTGTCAGAGAACCGTTCTGTGAGAGCTGACAGAGCTCTGTCCCTCTGCTGTGCCGTTTGTGGGGATGAACCAGGGTAAGGAGTTTCCCTTGAGGGACTCAGCTCCAGGTAAAGCAAATCCCACTCTCCTGACAAGACGAATGGCGCAGAACAGCGTGCAGAGCTTTGAACTAATACTCTTGTGTTGGAGGCCTAGAAACTTAGAATTTGGGGGTTTGGTGCATAGTAATACATTGAGTCAAGATGGAGGATTTTGGGTGTTGTCTATGTCCTTCTTCACCTTCTTCTTCCGTTTTCTTCATGGGTTTGGGTGGTTTTCTGTAATTGGGTGAAAAAGGTCAGCATTGCAGGCCTCGGGTGGTCATTGTTGGGTCAGAAATATAAATAATATAGGTGTCGCCTTGGTATTGGGTAATTATCACTTAAAAGACCTTGGAGAGAGTTAGAAGCTCTCCATTTTACCTCGTTTCCCTCACTTTCTAGTTAAGCTCATGGTTTGTGAGCCTGTAAATGCTGTAAATAGATAAGATATAATAAACATTCCAAGTCTGAACCTGACATCTTCATTTCCCGTGTTAATCATCCTGACCTTGGCAAGGGAAAAAAAGAAGCCAAAACCCTCACACTCTTGGGCTGCCCAAGGATGGCTCTGCAGAGCTCCTCCAGCAGCCAGCTCTGATGTTCCCTTCCCCTCAGCAGATCCTGCTCTGTGACCCCCCCCAAATCCTGTTCCACAGCCAGGGCTGGAGGATGCAAAGCTGCCAGGAATGGGGCTGGGAGCTGCACTGGCTGGAGCTCAAAGTCAGGCCTGTGGGATCATCCAAGAGGTGTTAGAGCTATGATGATACCTTAAATTTCAGCTTTCATGTATTTCAGACTCTGCTGCCCAGGGGTGCAGCTCTGAGCTCACAGTCAGTGTCACTCAGCTCTGCACAGAGCAGGGACACAAAACAAATCCTTTTCCTGCTGCACACCAAGGACAACTTTCAGGCCCAACAGCACAAACAAGGGTGGGCTGGAGGGAGGAACAAGAAGGATGGGACCTCACAGCCTGGAGCTGGACAATTAAACCCCAATGTGCAAATGGACCAAAACTTATAAAAGTGTGAGACTTTGTGACCTGTTGGGCATTTTGTGACCATTTTAGGTCCACCTTGGGTGTAGCCCTGGCCAGGCTCTTGTCCTGCCCAAGGGGTACCCTAAAGGCCTTTCAATAAATACCTACTTTATTCTCCAGCTCTGTGCAGTCTCTGTTTCAGGTCAGCCTCCCCAAGGCATCGGTGAACATCCAGAACAACCCCAGAGCATCAGGTACTGTCAGACCTGAGCCAGCTGGAGCACGATGGCAGCTGGATCCAGCTGGATCCCTGTCACTGCTCCCGAACCTTCCTGGCGTCTCTAACTGTGTTCACCCTGCAGGAAGAGGGTCCCTTCCCACCCCTCCTCACTAGAACCTTAATGCAGATTAAAGTCACTTGTTAATACCAAAGCCCACCGTAAATGAGTACAGCCAAGGCCACCCAGGCTGGAATAACCCAGCTGAGAAATGTCATTTATCACTCATCTCTTCATTGCAGAGAGATCTTTAGGGCTGACATGTTTATTGAGACAGACGTTTTTCCAAGGGGAAGAAACAAGCCTGGCTGGCCCAGTTGCACCAGTTATCCCAGTAAGGGGAACCAGCCCAGGCAGTTAACAACAATCAGGGGTAAGTGATGTGGTTTGCAGCAGGCAGGTTGTGGAAACCCTCAGCCTCTGGCCACTTTGTTCCATGGCTAATGGGACTGTCTTCCGAAGCAGCTGCAGGAAGGAGAAATTACCTGTTCAGGTTGCAACATCACTCGGCTGTTTTTTCATGCAAGAGGAAAAAATACACCCCTAAACCATAGTTAGGATTCCTTAGATAGCAAAACAAACAGCAGGGGAAAGGCTTTGGGTGTTTTTTTTTTTAATGCATATCTCAATTCCTGTTCTGGGCAATAAAAGTAACCGAGAGGCACAGCCTGGGTGGATTAGTGGGACTGCAAGACCTCTGTCATGTGTTTTCTTGTTCCTGCTTGTTCAGGTAGCAGCTGAGTGCCTGAAATCCCTGATTTTGGGAGAAACATGCCCTAAATGAAGTCCCCAAGCAGCAGCAGCAGTGAGCCTCCTCCTCAGGCCTGCCCTGACTGAACACCCTGCCAAGCCACGAGTTCATTACCCACAGGATGTGCTTCATGTCTCTCCCAAAAATGACAGAGCCCCAAGGAACATGTCTTATAAATAACCCCTGAAAAACACCCTGCAGCCATGTTGTGGGAGCTTTTTGTTCTCTCAGCCTCCACAGGGCACAGTTATTTGACCAGGGCTGGGCTGAAATAGAGAGGTACAGGATCATCTCCATGAGAGCAGGGCCAGGGTGGGAGGAACGAGCTCCAGACACTGACTCCAGCTGCCAGGGCCTCCCCCCAGAGCTCAGGGCTCCATGAATTCCAAGTGCCACTTCCCAGAATTAAATAAATGGAGAGGTGGTGCTGTTGATGAAGAATCCCATTAATCCAGAGATCAAGACGTGTTTGGACAACACCCTCAGGCATAGGGTGGGATTGTTGGGGTGCCCTGTGCAGTGCCAGGACCTGGACATTGTGGGCTCCCTTCCAACTCTATGACTTCATTAATTTCTAAACTCAGGGTGCAAAAGTGTAAAATATCCATTTTTTGGGAAATGGGATCTGATGGAAGGAACACTCAGGATCCAAAAAGGAAATACTGGTGTTAAAAGCCTGAAGCAGCCTGTGCAGTGCAGAGTTCAAAGAATGGGGCACAGAGGGGAATGCACTGGCTGAAATCCTGGCTCTGGGCAGACACCCTTCGATACCATCCCCTGTGCAAAGGTTTTGGTGCTTCAGTCTGAGCTAGAATAGAAAATCAACAGCCGAGGAGGAAAAACACAGCTGCTCTGCCGAGCGGGGCACGTCAGCTGGGGCTGCTCTGCAGACAACGTGCTGGGAAGATCTGTGAGGGAGCAGCCAGTTGAGGAAACAAATAATATTTATATGCCCTGCCTGTGGAACTGGAAATAAAACCTCGGTGCCAGTAAGAAAGGCAGCCCAGCCCTCCCGGCCCCACCTGCTCCTGCGGGAGGGCTGGCCGCTATAAAGGGCTGCGGGCGGGGAGCGGAGCTCACAGCGGCGCGGGGCTCTCCGGGGAATCGCGCTGCTCCCGGGGGAACCATGGCAAAGCGGGTGGCCGTGGTGCTGGCCGGCTGCGGGGTCTTCGATGGCAGCGAGGTCCACGAGGCTTCGGCGGTGCTGGTGCATCTCAGCCGGGCGGGGGCTCAGGTAAGAGGCGCCGGCGGGATCCTGCCCCGGCTCCTTCCCCCGGCTCTGCTCCTGAACCTCTCCTTGTCTCTGAGGCAAAGTCCCCAAAACCAACGGCGGTGCCTGGAGTCACTGGGAGTGGTGTGGAGAGCTCCCTGCTCAGCCGTGCTGTGGCGTGGGGCTCTGGGTCCGATGGATCCAAACTCTCCGACAGACTTTTCCTGAACGCCTCCTCTCTTTGCTTTTGGCTTGCACATCCTCTTTTCTCGCCTGCTATTCTTCTTAAGAGACAGTTTAGGCTGTTTGAAATTCATGTTTTTAAAACGGTCAAAGAGTAGAAGTGACAATAGAATCAGAGAATCCCAGAATGGTTTGGGAAGGACTTTAAAGCTCATCCATTACCATGTCCTGCCATGGGCAGGGACACCTTCCACTGTCCCAGGGTGCTCCAAGCCCCGTCCAGCCTGGCCCTGGACGCTGCCAGGGATGAGAGAACAGACAGGGGCTCGTGAGTTAAACTTGAGGGGTAAAAAAGGTGCAGCTGCTGTAAAAGTCGGGAGAGCCGCTCCGTGAGACTGGGAAAGAGGGAGGGAAAGCGTCTGGAACATCACCCTCAGCTGTGAACTGCCCGCGTGTCTGGGTCGGAGCCGTCCCCCAGGGAATGGGAATTGCTCTGTGGAACACAGAGGCGCAGGGGCGACCTATTTGTGCCAGCCCCCCCCAGTTCCAAACCATTCCAACTCTGCCTTCGCTGTCTGGCTCCAGGATAAGACTTGGGCAGACGCTTTCTCCGCTGTGTGTAATTTTGCCTTTTTCCTCCTCTGGAGCTGCTGCAGTCGCTCCCCTCCTGCCGTAGCCCAGCCCAGCGGGCTCGGAGCCCATCCCTCCCTCATCCCTGGATCGGCAGGGGCCTCTAGTGGAGGAAAACTCGGGCGTCATTTCAATCCCTCCTTTCCTAAGGAAACAGAACAGCGTAGAATGGTTGGAAGGGAGAGCTCAGCACCTCCCTCTCCGCGGGAAGCCGCCGTGAGGTTGCCCCTCAGCCTCCTTGTCTCCCACCCAGATAATTCCGAAGTCCTTGGCTGCTGCTCACAGGACATTCCTTCCAGCGCTGCCCTCCTGAGGACAACTTGGTGTTCCTTAAATGGTTCTTAAATTGTGGGCCCCAGAACTGCACAGGTGGTACAGCCCCAAAGTCTGTTCACCACCCTCCACTCTTAATTTCTGCGTATGAGCTTGAAAGTGCTGAAGGAAGGGGAAGCATTTTCCAGAAACGTTCTGGCTTTGGGAAAACGGTGCGTGGGTGGGGAGAGGAAACTCCAAGTCCTGTCCCAGTGGGAGATGGGGTGGGACAGCAGCTCTCTGGGTGGGCACCTGGCAAGAGGGATTTATTGGGATGTGGATGGACTCTTCAGTCCCCAGACAAGCAGTTCTGGGCACAAACTGCTAAAGGTTTCACGGTGCCCTTCACTCCTTCCTCCATGCCAGCTCTTTCCCAAAAAAGCCCTTCAGCATTCCCACTTGCTGCCGGTGCCTTTCCCACGTTTATCCATCATTCCTGAAGGATAACGGCCCTTTCTCCTCCCTCCAGGCTGAGGTTTATGCTCCCAACATCCCCCAGATGCACGTGGTGGACCACGTGAAGGGGCAGCCAACGCCGGAGCAGCGCAATGTCCTGGTGGAAAGTGCCAGGATAGCCAGAGGCAACATCAAGGACCTGGCAACGCTGGATGTCAAGGGGCTGGATGCCCTCATCATTCCAGGTGGGATTGTGTGGGATCTGCCTGTCCACGGTTTGGATGTTCCATAGGTCTGGAATGACGTGGGAGTTGTGGGATGGAGAGGGACAGGCTGGAGCAGGGCTTGGAAGGAGAGCTAATTTTAGTTCTTTTATTGGCCCTGGAAAAATGCTGCCAACCATCCAACCCACCTGAGCGTTCCACCACGCCACACCTGGCAAAAATCCTGTCCTGGATATGTGTCACCTGGATGTAATCGCTCTTTCTCTTTCCTCAGGTGGCTTTGGGGTGGCAAAAAACCTGAGCACTTGGGCCACCCAGGGCAAGAACTGCAGCATCTCCAAGGAGGTGGAGGGTGTCCTGAGGGCGTTCCACGCTGCCCACAAACCCATCGGGCTGTGCTGCATCTCCCCGGTGCTGGCAGCCAAAATCTTCCCGGGCTGTGAGGTGACCGTGGGACACGACACGGAGTGCGAGCAGTGAGTGACCCGGGGGGGGTTGGTGACAATCACACCAGGGTCCTCCCCAGAGCCCCCAGGATCCTGGCCAGGGGGTGGAAGCTTCACAAGTTATTTCTGAGAACTCAGCTCTGCTGCCTCGAGTGAGGCCTTTAGCAACTCCAGTCCTTCTGGGGACATAACAGGGAAAAGCAGGAACTCTGGAAGATGATTTTATCATTTCTCAGCACAGCAGAAGGAACGATGTAACACCAGATCTGTTTGCATTTTTGTGACTTGTTTCCACAACTCCAATGGCTTTGAAGAAGACACTTTATTTTAAATTAATATTTGCCTCCCTGTGATGACTCACAGACCCAGGGTAGGAAAAACCTTTTCTGACTCCAAGTTAAGCAGATCCAAGGCAGGAACAGGATGGTTACCCAAGGCTTGGGGTGTTAAGAGAGGGAGGGAGTGAATCTGCCTTCAGTCCTAGAGAAGAAGCTGTGACTGGATTCTCCCAAGGGCAGGCAAGGAATGTTGATGGCTTTTGCTAGGAAGGAGTTTTTTCACTAACTTGGAGCAAGTTGGTGAAAAAAACCCCACCCCAAACCTAAATCTAATGGTTTCCCAGGGAAGCTGTGGCTGCTTCGTTCCTGGCAGTGCCCAAGGCCAGGCTGGGCAGGGCTTGGAGCACCCTGGGATCATGGAAGGTGTCCCTGGCCATGGCAGGGGTGGCACTGCATGGGCTCTGAGGTCCCTTTTCACCCAAACCATCCCAGCCCTCTATAAACATGAACACTTGAGTGGGCAGACTTCGGTAATGGGAACACCCAAAGTGGAACTTCAAGTCTAGTTTTGTCTTTACTTCAGATTTGTAACTCATTCGAACAGGAGCTTTTCCTGTTGTCTAGTCCTGGAGAAACTCCTCTGGCAGGAAAAGATTTGGATCCTACTGGGCAGGTTTTGTGCAGTGACCAGAGCATTTTCCCTCTGGCCCTTCCCCAAGCACGGTGTGTAGGACGTCGCCCACTCCAGGTTTCCATTCCCTGTTCCCCTGCAGGTGGCCTTATGCCAAGACTGCGGAGGCCATGAAGGAGCTGGGCTGCAGGCACGTGAACTGCCAGGTCACCGAGGTCCACGTGGACGCCAGGAACCGCCTGGTGACCACCAGCGCCTTCATGTGCAACGCCCCCATCCACGACATCCACGACGGCATCGGGAGAATGGTGCAGGAGGTGCTGAGGCTGGCCTGAGCTCCCGCGGGCGCCCGGCGCCTCCTGCTGGGATCACGCCCTTCCCCGCACACGGCAGCGGGGACAGTGACACCCCCGGCCCTGCTCCCGGGCCTCTGGTGCCTGCTGGGCGGGGAGAATCCTGTGTTCTGCCAAGGACACGTCACTCACTGGCGGGAGGTGGGCTGGGGGCTGCCGTGGGATCATGGAGTGGTGTGGGCTGGGAGGGACCTTAGAGCTCCTCTTGTTCCAATCTCCTCCCACGGGCAGGGATCCCTTCCACTATCCCAGGCTGCTCCAAGCTGGCCTGGAACAATTCCAGGGATCCGGGGGCAGCCACAGCTTCTCTGGGCCTCCTCACCCTCCCAATATCCCAATTCCATCCCAGTATCCCACCTGTCCCTGCCCCCTGTCAGCCTGGGGCCAGGATCCCACAGGGCTCAGGTTCAGCCGCTCCCCAGCCCCGCCCTCAGAGCAGGGAATTGCAGCCGGAGGAAGGAACCCAATTCTGCTACCAAATAAAACCTGATGCTTCTACTGAATCCTGAGCTCTGCTTCTGTCTCTGCCTTTCCCTCTGGATCAGGACAAGCTCTGGGTCAGTTGGGGTAAATGATACAGGAAGAAATCCCCAGCACCAACCCCTCCTGGTTTTGCTGGGATTTGTCAGAACCCAGACTGGAGCAGGAGTGTGGCACTGGTGAGAGCAGGGCCAGCCCTGTGTCACTGGTCAGCTCTGGTGGGGAGAGGTGAAATTCTCCTGCATTAACAGAACCAGGGAATTCCAGGTTGGAAGGATCTCAAGGCTCACCTGCTCCAACCTTTCTTGGTAAAAATGCTGTCTAGACAAGATGTCCCAGCATTCTGTCCTGATGGATCCCAAAGTGTCCCAACTTGGGGAATCCTCCACTTCCAGCAGCTGATTTTCTCATGGGGAAAAACTGTCCTCTAGTGCTCATTCAGCATCTCCCCAGGAAAAACCTGCACAGATGTACAAGGGATGCCTTGTACTTTTCATCATTCTTCATAAAAAGAGAGTTTCCTTCTCTTTTGTAGCCACCCTTCAAATACCAAACATGGTGACAAGATCTCCCCAAAATCTGTTTCCCAAGGCTGAACAAGCTCAGTTCTCTCAGCCTTTCCTCACATGGGAGCGTCCCAGGCTTTGGCTCATCCTTGTGGCCTTTCTCTGGATCCTCTCCAGCCTGGCCACGTCTTTTTTTTGGCAAAGTGGAGATCAAAACTATTTCCACAAATCTGAGGGTTTAAATTAAAACTTTATTTGAAATCCAATCCCATTTGCAGCCTCTGAGCATTCCTGCAAGCTCAGAGCTCCAGCAGCAGCACTGGGAATTTTCTTTCTGCAAAGATTTCTTTAGCCATGTGAACTGAACACAAGGAAAGTTGCAGCAGTTTGTTTTTATTTTGAGTTTAAAGAATGCCCTAAAAAGGGTGGGGGGGGGAAGGATAATCCTCATAAAACAGGTTGTAAAAAGCTGGTCCCTGCAAATACATCATAAAAAGAGTTCAGTGTAGGGCCCAAAGCAAGACATAAACCCAAAATAGGTTCACACTGAGCAATGCATCGACACTGTCTGGCTTTGAGTCATCTCTTTACCAAACTGGAATCATTTGGACCCATTTTTTTGGTCCCAAAAATGTGATTTGTGTACTTTAGGCAGTGTAAACATCATAACCAGCAAACATATTGCTGCCTGTAAACAGGGTGGTGCAAACTGCTCCCAAACACCTTTAAAACTGCTAAACAACAACAACAAAAAAATCTACACAAAAAACTTCTAACAGAGCTGACCTGTATTTTCTGCTGCCTCCAGAGAAATCAAGACACTACAGAAGTGAGGCCCCCCCACTAAGGAATGTACACAAGTGCCAAGGAAAAAACCCCAGTGGGCTTCAGTAAAGGCTGGTCTTCTTCATGATCCTCAGGAATTCCTGCTCGCTCACTTCCCCGTCCCCGTCCCGATCTGCCTCGTCAATCATCTCCTGCAAGAGATTTGGGGTCAGCAGTCAGGGGTGCCTTTGGTTGGGAATCACTGCATCCATTCACAATTCCAGCCACTCTTCAGCAGTGCTGGAGGGGACAGCGTTGGCTCAAGCTCAGACAAAGTATTTCCTGAGATCTTTTGTTTTGTTGGGTGTATTTATAGAGAAATCTGAGCAGGAAATATTACAGGAAAAGTCCTGGGGGAAACAAAGTGCTTGGAGGAGAGTCATTCCTTTTTCACATCACTGCTGCTCCACAAAACTGCAACTGGATGATCCCATCCCTCCTCCATCCCATCCACGTGGGCTCCACCCATCCTTGACCAAAAAAAATTCCACAGATTCCAGAAGTTCCTACCAGCACAGAGAGGATTTTCCTCCCAGCCCCAGCACGAAGATCCCAAAACCACCAGGTCCAAACCTGCAGCTCTTCATCTGTCAGGTTCTCCCCCAGCTCTTTGGCCACACGTTTGAGGTTTTTGAAAGAGATTTTCCCAGTTTCATCATCGTCAAAGAGTTTGAAAGCTTTGAGGATCTCCTCTTTGGAATCTTTTTCAGCCTTAAGGAAGAAAGAGTTTAAGGTAAAAGAAAAAAAAGGAGTGGTTGTGCTGTAGGTGACACTCAAAGTTAGAAAAGATCTGTTAGACTGAGATATCCTTGGGAACAAATAAAAGGAGCCCAGCCAGCTGGAATTACACATAAAAGCTGAAAGGAGACAGAAACACAACCAGAATTTCAAGCTTTCAGGGATTGTTTTTTTCTGTCCTTGCCAGCCAGATATCTTTGGGATTCCACTATCAGGATCTTCTACTGTTAAATATCTGGGGCTTAAAAAGTATTTTTCAAACCAGAGATTTAATCTGGAAATTAGAATTCAAGGAAAGAAAACACCCCCAAGGCAGACATCAACCCTCCAAAAGCTTCCTGCAGGCCTGAGCTGGTTTCCCTCTGTAAGAAAAACTTTTTTTCCTTTTTTTCAAACACAAAAACCACCTCTGGTTGTTAAAGAAACCTGCTAATGACATCATGATTTTAATTTTTCCCTGAAAAACGAGAGAATCCAGGACAGGGATTAGCCCAACTTTTATACATTTAATTTTTAGGGTTAAAGCAGTGCTTTAATCTCCCTCTAAACCCAAAAGGAGAGAAAGGCTCCTCATCCACCTTCAAAATTCCCTTTGTTTGGAGCTGTAAAACACCCATACCATTTTCTGTGACATCACTGCCAGGAAGTCACTGAAGCTGATTCTTCCTGTCCCTTCCTTATCGATGTCTGAGATCATTTTCTTGATCTCTTCCTTCTTAGGTTCAAACCCCAGCGCCCTCATGGCCACCTGGAAGGACAAAGTAAGTGACAAATCTGACAGAATTGTCACCAAAACCACAGGAGAGGGGGGGGAAAAGGAATTTTCTGTCAAAAAATCCGTGTGTCCTGGAAAACCAGGCAGGCTTAGAGTGAAGCTGCTCTGGGCTCACATGCAGAAAACAGGGATAGAAACATTCCTGTGCTGGAATTATCCCTCAGCTAAGCCAGGAATTTCCTATACACACTCTCACCATCTTGAACTGGTCAACCACAGGGAGTTTGAATAAGTTATTTTTTTTTTCATTCTGGTGATAAAAATCTTGTTGGGAAAGCATGTTCCTCCTTTGATAAAGGGCCAGATAATACCACCACCACCACCACCACTAATAATAATAAAAATAAAAATAATGATGGTGAAGCATTAAACCCTCAACAAGAGGGGAAACCCGCCCTACCACCTTTTTAATGTGCACAACTCTTTTTTTTTTTTGATGTTTTATGAACAGAGAAGGAGTCAGGACAGAAAGCACAGAATTGTACAGGAATTTTGGGCAGCCTGGCCCTAAACACGCCGGATGAGAGCAGTAGGAGCTGCAATTGAAGAGAAAACTGTGCCTTTTGCCCATCAGGTTTTCTTCTGGCGGGAGGAAACCCAGGAAGCTCCTGTGCTTTTTGAGGTTACTTTAGCATTTACGGCCGTGTTCCTTTAGAGCCTCAGCGCCTTCCAGCCCCAGGGGAGCCCTGACCTTCAGCTCCTTGACATCGATGCTGCCGCTGCCGTCGGTGTCGAAGAGCTCGAAGGCCTCGCGGATCTCCCGCTGCTGCTCCTCCGGCAGCTCCGCCTTGGGGCTGGCCCTCCTCCTCTGCGCCGCCGCTGCCAGCGACGGCTTCTTAAAGCCGCAGGCCTCGGCACGGTACGGCGGGGGTCAGGGCGGGGGAGCGGGGTACCCGGCGGTGCTGGGGTACCCCTCACTGCCCCAGAGCCCCCTCAGTGCCCCCGAGCGCCCTCCGTGCCCCCGAGCCCCCTCAGTGCCCCTGAGCCCCCTGACAGACCCTGAGCCTCCTCAGTGCCTTCGAGCACTCTCACTGACCCTGAGCCCCCTCAGTGCCCCCGAGCCCCATC
>VXBN01012032.1:399790-415420 GCA_013397395.1 Sinosuthora webbiana | reverse complement strand
GGGGAACGGCCCGTGAGGAGGGTCCCGGGGGAATGTGGCAGGGCCCTGAGGGCTGTGGGGAGGGAGCTGGGAGCTGTGAAACGTGCTGGGAGCAGGGCAGGAGCTCCGGGGCCGTGGGGAGGGTCCTGGCGGCTGTGGGGGAGGTCCCGAAGGCCGTGGGGAGAAGGATGGCGGGGGCTCTGGGATGGGGCCGAGAGAGCTGGGGGGGAACTGGAGGTGCAGCAGCTCATAAAATGCATTTTGGAGAGGGATGAGGTGCTGAGAGATGGAAGAGGGAACGGCTGGAGGGGGATCACCATGTGCCCCAGCTTTAAACCAGCTCGGTGTTCCAGGTGGGCACGCACCAATCCCGCTTCTTCCTGGATTTTTCCCTTGGAATTTCAAAGGGCTTTCAGAAAAATCAGCACCAAAGAGCCAGGCCAGCACCTGCAGCTGCTGATTTAGTTTGGAAGAACAGGAAGAATTAACACCCTCGCTTCATCCTTCTTCAGCATAATGACTTCAAACCCTGATTGCTGTAACTGGAAATATGTTATTTTGCTGGGAATAAAAGAATATTCTCCCTTTTTTCAAGGGTTCTGGTGGACAGTGCCTCATCCAAGCCATGGCCACGCACCTCAGATCGGTGAGTTGGGGCCTCAAATGGTGCTTTGGGAAGTTTTGCCTTGCAGAAACAAATTCATAAATATTCTGTGCATCACTAAGGGAGCCATGAGGCTGATCCTGCATTAGTGATAATTCTGGGGAGAAAACGTGATTTGCCAAGGTGTAATTTGGATAGGTTGAATTCATACCTTAAAATCAATATAGACATGTAGCTTGCCTTGCCATAAATGTTATACTGTGCAATATCAAATTACAGAGAGTTTTGAATAAAATTGTGTATCATTCTGGCTGCCCCTGGATCCCTGGAGGTGTCCAAGGCCAGGCTGGATGTGGTTTTTAGCACCCTGGGATAGTGGCAGGTGTCCCTGCCCATGGCAGGGGTGGAATAAAATGAGCTGTAAAATCCCTCCCGGCCCAAACCAGTCTGGGATTCTGGGATTCCTGCGAAGCCTCTGCAGTGCTGTGGCGTTCAGAGGCAGAGGGCAGCATTCTGCTACAGTAAAACTTCACTTCAAGCACATCTCGGAGCAGTTTGGGTGCTCTTGGTTCCTGGAGAGTGCACGGGGATCAGGGGATGCCAGAATGGTGTGAGGTGGGAGGGACCTGATGGGAAAAGGTGCAGGGGAAAGAGAAATGTCAGTGGAAGGGAGTGACTGCCTTTGAGGAGAAGCTGCAACAGTTTCTGATCCCTCAGCAGCCATTCCCCCTCTGACTGAATCCCCTCATCTTCTCCAAGCCACATCCCAAAATCCACATCCACTCATCTGAACGCTTCCAGGGATGGGGACCCCAAACCCCCCTGGGCAGCCCCTTCCAGGCCTTGGCCACTCTTTCAGTGAAGGAATTTCCCCAAATATCCACCCTGAGCCTCCCCTGGCCCAGCCTGGGGCCGTTCCCTCTCCTCCTGTCCCTGTTCCCTGGGAGCAGAGCCCGACCCCCCCGGCTGTCCCCTCCTGTCAGGGACTTGTGCAGAGCCACCAGGTCCCCCCTGAGCCTCCTTTTCTCCAGGCTCAGCCCCTTCCCCAGCTGCTCCTCACAGGATTTATGCTCCAGACCCTGATCAGACTCTCCTTTGCAGTGGCCCATCCCAAATAACTGGTTCAGCTTTGATGTAACTCAGGGAACTCCTCAAATTTCTCTCGTGGATCACCCAACACTTGGCAGGAGAAACTTTTGCTTAAGGATGTGGCCCTTGAAGAGCTGTGAACAATCGTTGTCTTTGTGTGGCTCCAGGGGGTTCAGGCTCCCTCAGAGGGCCCTGCAGAGGTGGGGGTTGTGTTACAACCAGGAGTAAAACTCTTTCCAACCAGCACAGAGCATTCTTTGTGTAAAAGCTCTCTCAGGCTCAGGGCCTGGATGTTCTGTGCTGGCAGTGAGGTCTTTGGTCTCAGTCCAGTCAGATGAGTGGCCAGACTGAAATCTGTTAATTAGTAACTCCAATCATTGGTTTACAAAGCTTAAAGAAAAAGGAAGGAAGAACTAATGGCTCCAAAGGACAGTTCCTGCCTTTACCTGGTTGCTTTTCTGGCTCTGAGTGTCACGGGTTCTGATAATGGTGATGGTTTTAATGCTCTGAATTAGCTGTGCCAGGAGGCTGCAACAAATCACAGAATCATCCCAGAATCCCAGACTGGTGTGGGTTGGGAGGGACCCTAAAGCTGGTCCAGTTCCACCCTCTTCATGGCAGGGACACCTCCCACTGTCCCAGGCTGCACCAAGCCCCAGTGTCCAGCCTGGCCTTGGGCACTGCCAGGGATCCAGGGGCAGCCACAGCTGTGCCAGGGCCTGCCCACCCTCCCAGGGAACAATTCCTGCCCCATGTCCCATCCAGCCCTGCCCTCTGGCAGTGGGGAGCCATTCCCTGTGTCCTGCCTCTCCATGCTCTTGTAAATCTCTCTCCATCTTTCTTTCAGGCTCCCTTCAAATTCTCTTTGCTTTGCCATCCAAGCAGAGTTAATGGGGGCCAATCTTCTTTTTCTTCCTCCTCCTTGAGCCTCTTGGCTGTGAGCACGAGGCAGAGTCCTCCCAAAATCCCACCAGGGTGTCTGCACTGCTGACTCCCTGTGACAGCGCAGAGCTCTGATGTCCCAATTCAGGTTCAGCTGGGCAGAATTCCAGCTCAGTGAGCTGCAGGGAAGCTCAGGGGGGTGTGACTGTGTGTTAGGGACGTTGTCCCTGTCCCTGCAGGCTGGCAGGAGCTGCACTGTCATCGGGGGCTCGGGGTTCCTGGGCCAGCACATGGTGGAGCAGCTGCTGGCCAGGGGCTACAGGGTCAACGTCTTCGACATCCAGCAGAGGTTTGAGAGCCAGCAGGTGACCTTCTTCCTGGGAGACCTGTGTGACAAGGAGGTGAGCAGGGACGGGCTGCAGTCAGCAGGGGCAAATGCAGGCCTTGCACTTTGCCTTGGGAGCCCCTGAAGGGAGCACACGTGGTGCCTGGATTCTGCTGCAGGCTGCAAAGAGCGGGGCTGGTTTGTGCCTGGTGCTTGGATTACTGTGAGCTGAGATTCAGGGGGTAATTACAGTCCCTGGGCTCATTGCAGGGGGCTCTCCCAGCTCTCCTCAGCTCCATGACAATGGCACAAATCATTATTCCCAGCAGTCAGGGCGGGATGTGGGAGGTGACTTTGGGACAGTCAGTGCCACGGGGAGCTTTAAACCTGCTGCTTCCTCAGTGTCCCAGCTGAGCCTTGGAGCTGCACCTGGGAATTGCAGGGAGCTCAGCCTGGACAGCCTCCAGCTCTGGGGAAGCTGCCAGGATTTCTGTGGGAAGAAGAGAGGGTGGTGAGGACGGGACATTGTGGAGATCTGGGATGATAATCCCACCTTTATGGGGGGAGCATGACTTGAGATGTAGCTGTTTCCATTTTAAAAAGAGCTGCTTTATCTCCCTGCTGTTATTTTTTCCTGCAGGCTCTGCTGCCAGCCCTGCAGGGAGTGTCCGTGGTGTTCCACTGTGCATCTCCAGCCCCTTCCAGTGACAACAGGGAGCTCTTCTACAAGGTGAATTTTATGGGAACCAAGGCAGTGATTGAAGCCTGCAGAGAAGCTGGAGTGCAGGTAAAGGTGGAAAAGCCCTGGAGACCAGGAGAGGCTGATGGACTTTGTAACATTTGCATCACAGGCCGGTGTCAGCTTTGTTTGAGAGGGGGACAAAGGGCTCTGAGGTTCTGAATTCCCACTCTTTCCATGAAAACCAGTTGGAAGAGAGACTCTGTGAGTCTCCTGCTTAGTGTGAGCTCAACCCCTGTTTGCCACAGAAAACCACACTGGGATGGAAAAGCGTCCATTCAAATTGTGAGGACAGCACCTCACAAGTGGCTTCTTTCCTGCTTCCATCAGGGGACAGCCCCAGAGATGGCTTCTCCAGCAGGGGGAATATTCATGGCATCAATTCCCTCCATCAATTCCTCACCATGGAAGGAGGAGGAGCACACCTGTGCCGTGATCTCAGTGTCATTTGGTTTAGGAAGTCAATTGCCCAGAAGAGGAAGAGCCTGAGGAAGCCAACCTGGAGTTGGAGACTGGATTTTCTCCTTAAATTACTTTGATATCCCATAAGTTTTCATTTCGAGTCATTTATTTAATTTATTTTAAATTTATTTATTATATTCATTTCATTTAACCCACCAAACAAAAACATCAAAGGTTTCTTTTTTTTTTTTTTTTTGTTTAATCCACTGTGATCTGTTATTGCCAAGATGAGCAAATCTTTCTTTAAAACACTGGGTGTGGGTTAAATATTCCAAGCCTCTGAGTTTCCTGGAGATGTTTCCCCTGGATTGACTGTCTTGGGTGTTTGTTGGAATGTTTTAATCTCCTTCAGGTGGCATTAAATGATGGGACAGAATGAATTTAAAAGGGGGAGTTCTCTTACCTGTAGTTTCTATTCATCTTCTGTTAGACTCAGGTCGTTTTCTGTAGGATCAGTTGGTTAAATACTATTATTATGTTTTTACTCAGCCTTTGTAAATAAAATCTAAATATACTAAAATCTAAGGTTCCAGAATTCCAACCATGACCCTTTTATTTTAGGCTTTAAACTGTTTTCTCTCCTACCTCTTGCAGAAATTGGTGTTAACCAGCAGTGCCAGTGTAGTTTTTGAGGGCACAGACATAAAAAATGGCTCAGAAGATCTCCCCTATGCACAAAAACCCATTGATTACTACACAGAGACCAAGATCCTGCAGGAGAAGGTATTTGCCAATGGTTAAATTGTTATCTTTGGATGTGTTCACTTAATAAAAAGAGAATAAAATCAAGCTGTGGCATGAATTGCCCCAGAGGCTGAAGGAAATCCTGTGTGGCACTGCAGAGGTGGTTCCAGAGCTGCCAGAGGTGTCACTGCCCTGGAAGAGCCACGGGATGATCCCAGTTCTGACCTGCCACAGCTTTGGTTTAACAGCAGTCAGGGGAGGGTTTTGTCTTCTCTGCCTCTTTTCCTGATTTGCAGCCTGGATTTAGAGTTGGGAATGTGAAAAAGGCACTGAGGAAGGAGGAGAAGAGGTGGGAACGTGGCCTAAGCTAAGGGGGCACAGGCCATTACTGAAAATATTAATGTTAAAAAAGATCTCCAAGCTGAGAGTTCACTGCTTTGGACAGCTGCACACCACCAATATCTGCCCTGCTCATGTTCCTACTGCTGCAGCATCTGTGGTTTCAGTGTGAAATAACAATGTTTTCAGTCAAAGGCACCAGGCCTTTTTTGGATCCTTTTTCCAGGGCTTGCATTTCAGCTGTGGGAAGAACCCGTGCTTTTTGTGCCACAAGGATTGGGAGTCCCTGCCATGCTGATGCTGACAGTGTGAGAGGCTGGAAGGAATTTTCCTCCACAAGGGCTTAATTAATTTTAATTGTGAAAACATCTGTTCCTTCAGCTGCACTTTGCAGTAACTGATAAAGGGGAAGCTGAGGAGCCTCAATCAGGGGTGGCCCCAGTGCTGGTGATTGTGGCTTTGTTTTGGGGGAAAACTGAAAGGATTTTGTCTGTGCCTCCTCCACAGAAATTCCAGCAGCTGCTGGAAATGAGGGGGACACGTTGTTTGGGAACTCCCAGGAGAATGAAATCTGCTCCAGAGCTGCTGAATGTGCTGCTGGAGCTCCAGGGAGATGGGATCACCCCTCCTGAGGCACATCCAGGGGGGCCGGGGTGGGAACGTCCCTGGGAGGGACAGAAATGGAATTCCTGAGTGTCCTCCCTTGCTCCAGCTCGTGCACAGGGTTCATGGAGTGAAGGAGCTTGGAAAGCTCCTCTGTTTTCTGGGATGTTAAATGAGGGAAGCAAACCCTTCCCTTCCTTTGTCCATTCATTAGGTGCTCCACCATAAACACGGGGTTTTGTCTGGTTTTCTTATCAAGGAGAACTGGGAAAAGCCATGGGAACAAAGGAAGGATCCCTTGGAAAGACAGGAGGGGATAAGAATCCTTCCTCTGGTTCCTTCCCAAGGAGAGGGGGAGGCCCCAGCCCCTTCAGGGATGACCACGGGATGCATTGCTGAGTTTTCCTTTCCTGATTTTCTTCTCCTCTTTCCCTGCAGGAGGTGCTCAGTGCAAACGACCCAGACAACAATTTCTTCACCACTGCCATCCGTCCCCATGGAATATTTGGTCCCAGAGACCCTCAGCTGGTTCCCATCCTCATCCAGGCAGCTCGGAGTGGCAAAATGAAGTTCATCATTGGGTGAGCAAGGCCCAGGCATTTCAGAGCTGATGCTGGTGCTGCAAAGCCCTTTTGGAAGGGAGCAAAAGGAAATCAGTTGTGTCGTTCCTTTTAGTTTTCACTTTCCATTTCTTTTTCCCTTAAAAATGCTGTGTTTGGGGCTCACTCTCTGCCATGGTGAGTGTCCTTAATGCCAAAGGAATATCCATGAGGAAAGCTGGCATGGCTTGAGCTGTTAAAGAGCTATGCCATTAATGAGAGACAGCTCAGATTATTTGCTGTTAGCTCACACCACTGGTGGTGTTTGAGGTTCTGGCAATTAAAATCCCTGTTAAATGTGAAATACTAAAAGTATGGCCTGAAATTGCAGCACCAGAGGGTGGGAGAAGGGGAAGCCTGGGCTGAATTCATCCTGGTGGAAGTCCTTCCTTTTGCCACAAGCAGGTTTTCAGCCCACCTTGCCTCGGGGTTAAATTCCTTTTCTGTGTGCAGGGATGGGAAGAACTTGGTGGATTTCACCTACGTGGAGAACGTGGTGCACGGGCACATCCTGGCTGCAGAAAAGCTGCACAAAGGCTCTCCCCTGTGTGGGAAGGTGAGGAAGGAGGGGAGGGAAGGGGAGGGGAGGGATCCCCAGCCTAATCCAGGCTGATTCCCGGGTGTCCTGGGCATCCATCCTGCAGGGGAGCAGCTCCAGGTTTTCCATCTGTGGTGAGCGTTGTGTGCAGCCACCTGAGCTGAGCTGGATGGAGATGCTGGAATTTCCTGTTCTAAAACTCCTTGTGAAGGGCAATCCAGGCAGAACTGGGGGCAGCCAGGAGGCACACATGGAAACACAGAAGCTTTTGGGACACAGCTCAGAACAGGAGGAACTTTTCCAGCTTTTCCTGGTCCCACCGTGCTCTGGGCACACTCAGGTGTTTTGACCTGTCTGCTCTGTGCTGTGGCTGCCAGTTTGGTTGACATTTATGAGGAATCCTGGCCTCTGGACTGCTGGAAGTAGCTGGTTTCCTTGGAAAAGCAGGGATTCCCCCCTCTGCACACAGAGGTGGGCAGTGCAAAGCAGTGTGTCAGGACAACGTGCTCCGGCCCAGGTCAGGGGGGAGAGGGGCCATCACAGAGCCAAACCTGGGAAATCCACCACGATTTTAACCCCCTGGCTTCTCCCCTGCCTCTCTCCCAGGCCTTCCACATCACCAACGATGAGCCAATTCCCTTCTGGACGTTCATGTCCCGGATCCTGACCGGCCTGGACTACGACCCTCCCAAGTACCACATCCCCTACTGGCTGGCCTATTACCTGGCCCTGCTGCTGTCCCTGCTGCTGGCCCTGCTCAGGCCCCTGGTGACCATCAAGGCCACCTTCACGCCCATGAGGGTGGCCCTGGCTGGGACCTTCCACTACTACAGCTGTGAGAGGGCCAAGAGGGCCATGGGCTACAGCCCCGTGGTGGGCCTGGACGAGGCCATTGCCAGGACTGTGCAGAGCTACCCCGGCCTGCGCAGGGCCAGGGCCTGACAGCCCTGCCTGCAGCCTCCCCACCTCCCTGCCATCACCACTGGCAGCTCCACGTGGAGCAGATGTCACCAGTTCCCAGGAACCAGGAGTTTTCCTGAAGTCTGCTCCTCCTCGTGGCCACTGCCCCGTGTGGGAGCCGTGCTGAGGGTTCGTTTCTTGGAGGTGACTCCTTGTTTGGAAACAGCTGCTGAGCTCTCTGGGCTGTGAATAAACACCCTGCTGTGCCCTCTTCAATCCCAGGCTGGCACACCAGCATTCCTGCTCCCCTCCCTCCGCCCTTGTCCCGTGTTTTGTTGCTCTGGTGACAGCAGGCAGCCCTTCCCAGAGCTGCAGGCTGGGTCACAAACACTTCCCATGGCTGGCTCCCCTCTGGGCTTTGGCTGCGCTCTCCACAAGGGAGCCCTGTGCCAAAAGGGAGCTCTGCCACCATCTCTTAGTTCATTGCAGCTCTTTTGGTTTTCCCTCCACGATCAGGGGGTGATTTGGCTTTTCCCTGAGGCAGCAGAAGGAACCCAGAAGGAGTGTGTTCCTTTGTCCATGCAGGATTTATTCCTGTTCCAAAAGAACCCAAATCAATCACAGAGAGATTGATTGGGACACAGCTTTGTGTCCCACCTCTGAAAGGGCAGATCCCACTCCCAGCACAAACAAGGGTGTTAATAATTCCCTTTTGGGGGCAGAGATCTTTGGGAGCTGCCTGACAGCAGCCCCAGCCCTGTTTTACCACAGCTCCCTTCCCACAAGGTCTGCAGTGGTGGGAAGATCCTACAACAGCTCCTCCTCCCTGCCCTGTCAGTGCTGCTCACGGGGATTTTGGGTGCTCTGACCACTTAGTCCATGAAAAAAAACCTCTTTTCCACAAGGAAATGGATACAAAGCAATGGTCCCCAAGCTATTTCCTGTGACTTGTACATTAAATGTTCTTTGCCCTCTAATCTTTCTAAGCACTTCAGTTCTGGTTTGGTTTTAAAGGAGAGGTTTAGGTTGGAGCTGGAATTTCGCCCTGTACAAATCCCTGTGAGTTCTGGTGTTTCAGATTTCAGAAGGTTGGGAAGTACCTCAGTGACAGAATTATGGAATCTCGGGATGGTTTGGGTTGGGAGGGGCCTTAAAGCCCATCCCATTCCACCCCCAGGGACACCTTCCACTGTCTCAGGCTGCTCCAAGCCCCATCCAACCCTGGACACTTCCAGGGATCCAGGGGCAGCCACAACCTCAGCCACAAGGAGCCTGAACCTCAGTGTGCTGCTGTAGTCCGATTAAATGGGTTTTGTTTGAACTTCTGGCTGTTTTCTGGGGGGCAAAAAAAAACAAATTGGGCTTTTTTTTGTTTTTTTTTTCCCTGGGAATTTTTATTTGCTGGTTAACAGCTGGTTTTACCAACCTTGGCCTTGCTTGATCTTGAAGCAAAGAGTGGCCAGTGCTGGGCCAGCTCCCAGCATTGTGATGGGCACTCCTGCTGGGAGCAGGGATAACTCTGCAGGGATAACTCTGCCCTCCCGAGGGAGGGAATGGGCCTGGGTGGAAGTGGAAGGGTCCAGGATTTCCCGAAGCCAAACCAGAGGTAAATCACCACATCACCGTTGCCCTCTAGGTGGCATTTCCCAGCCCTGCTCCAGCCTCCTCCTCTCGTTTTCCAGTCCTAATCAGCAGAAATCCCATCCTGGGTTTCCTGGGCAGCTGATGAGATCGTTGTGTTGTGTCCTGCCTGGATGTGGTTTTGTTCTCTTCAGCACAGGGAGGACGTGGAGCTGCTGGAGCGAGCCCAGAGGAGGCTCCAGGATGATGCCAGGGATGGAGCAGGGAGGAAAGGCTGAGGGAATTGGGATGCTTCAGCCTGGAGAAGCTTTGGGGTGACCTCACTGTGGCCTTGCAGTGCCTGAAGGAGCCAGCTGGAAACATGGAGAAACATGAGAGAACCATGGAGAGAGACAATCTACAAGGGGTAGAAGGACAGGACCCAGGGCAGGGCTGGAAGGGACATTGGGCAGGAATTGTTCCCTGGGAGGGTGGGCAGGCCCTGGCACAGGGTGCCCAGAGCAGCTGTGGCTGCCCCTGGATCCCTGGCAGTGCCCAAGGCCAGGCTGGACACTGGGGCACCCTGGGGCAGTGGAAGGTGTCCCTGCCATGGCAGGGGTGGCACAGGATGACCTTTAACATCCCTCCCAACCCAAACCACTCAGGGATTTGTGTGACTCCCAGCCTGTATTCTGTGTGTGTCAGCGAGCAGAGGCCGTGAAGCAGAATTGCCATTATCAAACTTTCCTTCCAAACATCGAGGATCAAATGCAGGTGCAGTCTGTCCCTGTCAGTATCGCTCAGCAGGAGCTCCCCACGACTTCAAAGAGCTCCCTGGAGCACTCTCATCAAACTCCTTATCTCCCTCTCTGCTTTCCTGGCTCTTCCTTGCTGCAGCTCCTAATTTTGCTGACCTGAGACAGGTTTTGGCAGTGGGAGAGATAAAGAGAGATCTTCTGTTGCTTATCCTGGAGGAAGGAGAGGGAGGGAAGGGAGAGAGGATTAAAAGTGCCTTTGTAGGAGGAGTTAAGGTAACCAAAACCCCCATTCCCCTCTTAGAGAGGTTGCAAAGGGAACTTGCTCAGGAGGACTGTCCAAGGAATTCCTTTCAGTCTTGCCCTTGGACCAAGGGGAAGTCCTGGTCCAGACACACCTCCAGAGAGGAAAATGGGTGGCTTGGGTAGAATTACCAGAAATAGGCAAGAGGAAAAATGGATAAAAGCAGGTCAGAAATGACCCTGCGTGTCCAGGGAGCACGAAGGCACAGAGGGCACCCCAGGGGCGTGCAGGAGGTGTCCAAGGCCGGGCTGGACATGGCTGGGAGCAATCTGGGGTAGTGGAAGGCATTCCTGCCCGTGGGGTGGAACAAGAGGGGCTTTAAGATCCCTTCCAAGCCAAAGCACTCCACGATTCAGTGAGGTTTGGGAGCAGTGTGCAAGCACTGGGGGATTTCCAGACATGGGGATCCAGGACGTGCTGCAGGGCTCCAGCTGAGCGTTTTGGGAAGCTGTGGAAGGGATGTTTTCCACCCCAGCACATCCTGTAACCCCAGCGTCCTGATGCCAGGGAGCACCAGGACATTCCCACACCTCCCAGCCAGGCAGGCAGGCAGGACGAGCCCCTGCTCCTCGGGAGGATTCTCTCCCGAGTTTCGCTGCCGCTTGTGCAAGCCCCGGCTGGTGCCAGGCCCACGGGGGGGAGAGTGGTGCAACCCTGCCAGGGCGGGGGGAAGAGCAGCTTGTTTGCCTCAGAGCCTGCAGGGCCCTCGCTGAGCTGCCGAGGTTAAATCAGCATCTCCCTGCTTGCGCCAGAGCGCGTTTGGGGCGTTCTGGTGGCACCGCGGTGTCCCCGCCACGGCTCTGCCTCTGCTGCGCCCTGGCTCTGCTGACAACGACACTTCGTGTCACCGCCGGCCCTCCTGAGCTCCAGGTGTGCCCGTGGCCACGGGGAGGTTGCTGCACGCCAGCAGGGAATGGCTGGGGACACACAATGCCGAGCTGTTACCTGCTATTAGAGGGAGGTGAGGTCGGGCATCCTGGCAGGGCTCGGGAGCGACGCCTCATGAAAAACCAGTTGGGTTCCCTTGTAACAGATGGGTGTAGTGGTTTTACACCCTGCGACTCGTCACGGCCCTGCCGGGGCTCCGCTGGGCTTTGGTGGCACCTCTGCAAAGGCCACGGCACTGCGGGGTTACTCACCTGCCCTCCCCCTCCAGCGCCGGGGAGGGGCTGGAGAAAGCGGCATCGGGAAAGCAGGAAATGTTCCAGAGCAGCTCCGGGCTCTGCAGTGGGGCTGCTGGATTTCTCATCGCTAGAAAATACTGGGAAACGGTACAGGATGTTGCAGTGGCTGTTCAAACGCTCCTCCGGGCAGGAGGCACCGTTGCCATAGGGATGATTTGGTAAAACCCCCTTCCCGTGAAATTGGCTGCCTGGATTTCCAGGTCGGGGCAGGTTCCTTGCAGACATCCCTGTTCCTGCAGGAATGAGCTGTGGGGTTACAGCTGTTGCCCCCCAGCTGCTCTGGAAAGGGCAGAACAAGGACTGGAGTGCCAGCTGTGGGACATCTTCGTGACAAAAGGGGTCTGTGTGCTTTCCTTGGAGAGGACATCCCATGAAAATCCATTTCCTGGTAGAGTCAGGCATTCCAGGCTGAAATTCACTTTATAACAATAATGTTTAACTGGAGCTGGGGGAAAAGGCTCTTTTTCCCTGCTGTCCCGTGCTGCAGGAGTGTGTGTGTCCCTGGAGAAGCTGTGGGGTTGGGGTGGGAGACAGGACGGTGCTCCTGCTCTGGGCTGGGCTCAGGCACAGCTTTACCTGAGCCTTGGCTCGTGGCTGAGGAGGGGCCAGGCCTGCAGGGCCGAGCCAGATCCTCTTGGTTTTAACCAGATTCGGTGGGAAAATGGAAAAATTCCCCTCTTGGAATATGCTCAGGTCGGATGAGTATAAAGGACTTTTTGTGTTGTTGACTTCAGCACACTCAGGTTTCCTCCGAAGGTGTGCAGGCACCTGTGCTGCTCCAGCTGAGACCAAGATTGGTGTCTTTTCCTGGAGCATCCTGAATTTGGCAGAGTTTAACTCCTGGTGTTAACAGCTCCCTAACAGAGATCTGGAGTCTGTCCCTGAGCCTCTGGTAGAAGCTCTCAGCTTCTTCAGGCTCTGGAATGAGGTCACCCCAAAGCTTCTCCTCTCAGGCTGCACAATCCCAGCTCTCCCAGCTGAGCTGCTCCATCCTCTGCTCATCCTGGAGCCTCCTCTGGGCTCCCTGCAGCAGCTCCAGGTCCCTCCTGTGCTGGCCCAGAGCTGGGGTCTCACCTGAGCAGGGCACAGGGGCAGAACCCCAACCCCTTTCCTGCTGTCCACACTGTGGGGACGCATCTCCTCGGCCACCAGTGACCTCCTGGGCTGCTTTGGGAGCTCCTCGTCCATTTCTCTCTGTGTTTGATGCCGAGTTGTCGTTCATAACAAACACCTTCCCCCTCCCCGCACCGTTTTTGAACATTCAGTGTGGAACACAGAAAAGCCAGAGCCCTGAGTCCCTGGGTGTCCCTGCCGTGCTTTGGGCCCTCCTGCCCCTGCAGGGCTGGCCAGGCCGGGTTGTTACTCACTGTTATTTCAGGGAAGAACCCGGACAAACCTTCAGCAAACCCTGGCGTGACTCAGGGCGTACCGAAAATAAAGCTGCACTGTCAGCTGGAGCCCCGGAGCAGAGGATGCTCTCCCAGGAAGGGTCTGGGCCGCGTTCTTGTAGCTGGCTTTAAACAGCTCCGATTTCCCTGAGCTGGACACCGCGGCCCGCCGGGAGCCCAGGGCGCGGCTCTGTGAACAGCCCGGCTTATCTCAGCCGGGATCAGCGGCAGCCACCGAGCAAAGCTCAGCTGAGCCCGGCTGTGCTGAGCCTGAGCAGATCCCAGAGGAAGATCTGGGGCTGCAGCAACGCGTTCGTGCCTGAAAATCCCTGATGTCATGCTGGCTGTGCTGCTGGGAGCCAGGGCTGGGGTATCGGCCCTGTGCGAGCACATCCCGCTGGGAGGGGAGGGATGGGATGGGACATTTGCCCATCATCCCACTGCGGATCCAGGGGGAGACAGCAGGAGTTTCCTTTCCAGCTGCTACAGGTTCAGCATCACCTGTGCTTGAATCCTGGAGCAGGGGAGAGGGGATCCTGCTGGGTGCTCGACTGGGGCTTTGTCACCTCCAGGGCTGGAGCCAGGCTGGGAGAGCTGGGGCTGCTCACCTGGAGAGGAGAAGCTCCAGGGAGAGCTCAGAGCCCCTGGCAGGGCCTAAAGGGGCTCCAGGAGAGCTGGAGAGGGGCTGGGGACAAGGGATGGAGGGACAGGACACAGGGAATGGCTTCCCAGTGCCAGAGGGCAGGGCTGGATGGGAGATTGGGCAGGAATTGTTCCCTGGGAGGGTGGGCAGGCCCTGGCACAGGGTGCCCAGAGCAGCTGTGGCTGCCCCTGGATCCCTGGCAGTGCCCAAGGCCAGGCTGGACATTGGGGCTTGGAGCAGCCTGGGACAGTGGGAGGTGTCCCTGCCCATGGCAGGGGTGGCACTGGATGACCTTTAACATCCCTCCCTCCCAAACAAAACTGTTCTGGGATTCTCTGGTCCTTCCCACCGTGTGGCAGTGCCAGGCTGACACTAACCCTAAGCCCTGGCCCCTCAGGACAGCTCTGAACACACAGCCCCAGCTGCCAGGCTTTAGGGATGTGCAAAAAGCGTGTCCCAGGGTCTGGCTGTGCCAGGCTGTCCCCACAGCCGGCCCTCGGGGACCGTGCGGTGACCAGGGCAATTAGAAAGGGAAATAAAGTGAGGAAGAGCGGAATGCCCAGCAATTTCCCGTGTGATTATCGCACCTGTGGGGCTCGTTAATGAGTTCCAAGCAGACAATCAGTGTCGAGGGCTAATTACAGCCGCGGTCCCTGATGCTCCCCGGGTACCAAAGCGGCTCCGAGCCGGCGGTGCCCGAGCAGCGGTGGGGTCCTGCCGCCCCTGCCTGGGGGCCAAGCCCTGGCAGTGCTTGTCCCGAGGAGAAATTCCATGGGGTGAGAGCTGGGGGGCTGCTCCGGGCTGTGCCGGTTGCCCCCAGGCCTGGGGACCGCGGCATTCGCTGGAGAATGCCAGGAATGCAGAGGAGAGCCTACAGGGAGGGGAGCCCGTGCCGCCGAACGGAGAAACCTGTTTGATTCCCCTGAAGGGCAAAACACACCCAAGTCTCCTCCTCAAAACAAGGCTTGGCTTCCCGGGGCCGGCCCTCTCGGCAGGTAAGGGCTCAGGTGTGCCACAGCCGTGCCAGGGCCGCTCGGAGCCGCCGCTGCCGGGAGAGCTCCGCACCGGGAACGCACCTGGGGAAACTCCGCAGGTGGGATGGGATGGGATGGGATGGGATGGGATGGGATGGGCACCGCGAGCTGGGGCTGCTCCACCCGCCCGGGAGGGTGAGGGAGAGGAGGGCTGTGCTGTCCTGCTGGGGGACACCGTGAATCCTCCGGGTCCCTGGGGAAGTGGGGCTCTTCAGGGGTGCCTTGGATCAAAGTGTGGATCTGTCCTGGTGTGAGTTCTGCAGGGATGGGATTCCTACAGCAATGGGGGTGAGGCTGAGGTTTGGCTCCGGGGCTTTGTTGCACCTGTCTGATGTCAAATTCCCTCCCTGCCCACGGCCCCACCTCCTCCTAAACCCCTTTCCCCTCTGGAGTTCCGTGGGGCAGGGCAGTGACCTACCTAGGACAGGTGTGGGTGTAGGCAGAGACCGGACAACGCCGGGAAAACTCAGGCCTGTGACCCCTGACAACCTCTGGAGAGTTTTGGGGGAGCTCCAGCTCTTTGTGCCTCTCCAGCCCCTCCCAGGGCTCCTGTGGGCCACAGGGGCTGCAGGCGGAGATTTCTCCCTGTCTCCTGCTCTGCCGTGTTTTGTTTGTCCCTGAATCAGTGTGAAATCAGCACCCTGGGAAGGAGTGGCAGAGCTGGCACGGAGCAGAGAGCACCTCCCTCTGTCCTTGCTTCATCCGTGTGCAGGGAATGTCATCCCCATTTCCCTGTGCCACCCCCCGCCCCAGGACAGACCCCACACAGGAGGATGGGCTGGATTCACCCGGGCAGGTGGGGAAGCAGGGATGTCCTTCCCCCTCAGCTGGATCAGGAGGGTTTGTTTAGGATGTTTTATTGATTTTATTATAAATTTATTATAAATTCAGCTAATTTTATTCCTCCAGCCAATGATTCAGTACATTTCTTCCCCCAAAAAAAATTACCAGGACTTAAGTGGAAGTCCCAATTTCCACAAGTGGCAGATTTTTGCTTTCTTTTACCAAAAAAAAAAAAA
>VXBN01012032.1:371274-399763 GCA_013397395.1 Sinosuthora webbiana | reverse complement strand
AAAAAAAAAAAAGTTGTGTTTTCTTGGCAAAACTTTGTGATTTATGCCAAGTTAGTGACACAAACACAAAGCTCCACCTTTGACACAAACCCCATTTTTCCTTCCTTTTTCCTTTCATCTTTGGACATCAAGGCTCAAGGTCGGCGGTGTGTGGGTGTGGTGAGCGTCCTGCACATCCTTCCTTTTAAACCCAGAAATTAGCTGAGCAATTAGGAATTAATTCCGTGTAATTAGAGCAATGAAACTGCACACCCAGGATGGTGAAAATGAACCTTTGGCAGCGGCAGGGGTGAGGTTTTGTGCTGGGGGTGGTCCTGCCGGGAGCTCCCAGCCCCGGGATGATCCCTGGGGGTGGGCAGGGCTGAGTGCTGCTCTCATGAAGTTCATGCCCCACTCTCCTGACTCCAACAGATAAAGTCTGTGCCAGCTTCAACAGGATTTGGGGTGTTTTTGGGTTTTTTTTTTGTGGGATGTGTGGTTGTGAGTGAATGAAAGAAAATTCTAATTGTGCGTTTGCAGCTTTCCACGTGTTGTCTGGAACGTGTCTGTGTCCTCCTGTTCATGAGGTCTGGGCAGGATTCCCCACTCCAGCTGCAGGTTAGGGGTAGGGTCCCTTTTCCCCATATTCAGGGAAAAAGAGACTTCACTGTCCTCAGGTCATGGAGGGAAGATCCCAAGGGAATGCGGTGCTGGGATGAGGCTCCTCAGAGCTCCTGCACAGCCCCCAGTGGGGTCAGGATGGAGCTCCAGGATGGACATCAGCAGGAATTTCTCCATGGAAAGGATGCTCAGGGCTTGGCAAGGGCTGCCCGGGGAGGTTTGGAGCCCCCATCCCTGGAGGTGTCCAGGGAAGGCCTGGGGTGCACTCAGGGCTCTGGGCTGGGGACAAGGTGGGGATTGGGCACAGTTTGGATTTGATGATCCTGGAGCCCTTTTCCAGTCTCAGGGATTCTGGGACTGTGAGTGCTTCTGGCTCGTGAAGCAGGAGGGTGTGAGCTGTTGTGTTGCACAAGCCCAGAAGGGCGGATTTAAGGTTTGATTTAAGGTTGCCTGGACAGTTTCAATTACTGGGTTCCTGATTGTTCATAGCTTGAACTTTAGAAATCTCCTGGTGCTTCTTAAATATCCCCAATGTTTATGGAACAGCCTGGGCCTTAAACAGACACTGCAACAGACTATGGAAAAAGGGAAAGGCAGGAATAAAAAGCTGGTACTTCAGGGCAGCTGAGCATTGTCTAAAACCTGGAATCCCAGAAAGGTTTGGGTTGGAAGGACCTCAAAGCTCCCCCACTGCGACAGGCAGAGACACCTTCCACTGTCCCAGGCTGCTCCAAGCTCCAATGTCCAACCTGGCCTTGGACACTTCCAGGGATCCAGGAGCAGACACAGCTTCTCTGAGCACCCTGTGCCAGGGCCTCAGGCTGGGTCTGGACTGTCAGAGGCTCCCTCAGAACCTCCCCCTCCAAACACAGAGCCCCTTTGTGCAGGAGGTGGGATGAGGTGCTCAGGGGCAGGCTGTGAGTTCCCAGTGTGGAGCCTGAGGTGAAATTCCCATTGGCCCTTGTGTCCCCGAGTGCAGACAGCAGGAGAGGAGCGCCCACCCTTCCCAGGAATGGGATGTGTTTCAAGCCAGAGCTCAAAGGTGACCTAAATCCAGTTTTAAGAATGCTGGCTTAAAAATGTCACGACCACTGGGCCCAGGTGCTGCTCCAGCAGGAGCTGCCTGGAGCTGGGGTGGGTCTGGCAGGGGTTACCGTGGGTCTGGCAGGGCTCCTTCCAGCTCGGTGCCGTCCCTCCTCAGCAGCTCAGGTGTCAGGTGACATCGGGGCAGAGCGGGGACAAGGTTTGCATTGTGTGCTATGGCTGGTGCAGAGAAACTCGAGTCTGTGCCCTCCCGGGAGGCAGTGCCGGGCTCTGGATCTGCCTGCTGGGGCAGGTAACCTGTGCCAAAGGAAAAAGGAAAAGCCTTCTCCCCCTGATCTTCTTCCCGGGGGTTTCCAAAAGCTGGATCTGCTTTGTGTCACTCGATCTGCTGAGTGTCACAGCAAATTCCCACCTTCCACGTGGAAGTGGGGACCTGGCCTGGAGATGGGGCTGGAGGCCAAAACTCTCAGCAGGCGTGAGGAGGCTCAAAGGAAGGAGGTTCAAACCTTTTGCAAGCTTTAAATACATTTTAATTTGAGGCTTGTGAAGGTCAGAACGGGCATCAATTATCCTCAGAGCAGGGGATTTTTCCGCATGACTGCCCTGGGTGCTGTTTGCAGCCGGGTCACCGGCCAAGTCCTCCATCAGTGCCCAGCTCCCGGGGGAAACGGGTTCTGTGCTGGTGTCCAGGGCAGGGGGAGCACGGGACAGATCCTGGGAGAGCTCCATCATGGGCTCAGCTGATGGGAGCAGAGTCTGGAGCTGCTGCTGGATCAGCTCAGGTGGGACCTGGATCACCACGGGCAGGACGGGATCACTTCGGAGCTGGGTGCACAAGCGACACCACGTGGGCTTTGGGCTGAGGGAAATCGCCCTGCTGGGGGCACAGGTTGGCATCTGTGGGTTCCCTTTGTGTGAGGCACTCAGGGTTTTACTCCTTGTCCAGGAATCCCAGAGCCATCGAGGCCGGAAGGGACCTTCAAGGTCATCCAGTGCCACCAAGGCCTTGCACGGGCAGGGAAGGCAGCAGTGGGACCTGGGGGTTCCTGTCCCAAAAGGGTCCAGCTAAGACTGGGATCAGCATGGAAAAGTGAGTGTGGAGCTTGGGGCATCCCATGCCAGGGCCAGGAAGCAAAACACGGGGAGCAGGAGTTGTCAAACCTGGACTCAGTGGCTGGCCTGGCTGCATGGACAGTTCAGGAGTCTAAAGGCACCCGTGGTGCTCCCAGGAAAACTGGATTTATGGGATCAAAGCATCTCCGCTTCCTCTTCCCAGGGCATTCCTTCAATCCTCAGAGCTGGGTCCAACTCGGATCCAGCTCATCCCCAAAATACACAGAGAGCAAGGTGCTGTTAGGCACAAAGGGGCCATTACCCCAAGTGTCCTACAAACGGCAGGCTGAAAACTTGTCATTAACACTTAAAAGTCCCGGTTGAGCCATCAGCAAGGAGGGTGGCTGGCCGGGAAGAGGAGCTCCCATCAGCTTTGAAAGAGCAGTAAGTGTTTCATCTCCTGCAGGGTAATTACAGCTCTTTCAGTGCTTTCCATGGGAAGCAGGATCCTTCCCAGTTAAGGACTGGGCTGCTGATTTCAGGCACTTGAAGGATCTGTCAGGGGAGAGTTGGTCCTCAGGGGACGGGATGGGTGGGCGGGGACAGGTCACCCCTCCAGGGCCACCGCAGCTCCGTGGCCTTGGGCACAGCTGGAGGTGCTCCCTTGTCCGTCCCACGGGCTGTGATCCATAGGGACCACTCCCTGCTAGGGATGAGAGAGGAGTTTGTGGTGTTGGAGCTGCTGCAAAACTCCAGGGCACGGGAAGAGCCGAGGCAGGGCAGGGACCCCACGGAATGTGCGGAGGGAGGGCTGGGCTGGGCTCTGCCCCAGAGCTGGGCTGGGCTCTGCCCCAGGGCCCCTGAACATCGACACAACCAAACAAAGATCCACCTCCCTTTTCCTTACTAAATAGCCTGGAATTGCTTTCCTTATTTAACAGCTTGGAATGGCTTTCCTTACGGGATGAGGAGCTTCAGAGGGTCCTCAGTGGGACACTCAGCCAGGTTTGATCTCTGGCTCTCAGCAAAGCTGCCTGTGAACCCCAGGGTTTCCCAGAGGTGGGAACAACTTGTGTGTGCTGTCTTGGTGGTGTTCCATGCCTTTGGAGAAAAGGATTCTGTGTTACTTAGCATGGATTTAAGCAGCATTCCCATTTGGAGTGTGCAGGACGCAGTTTAATGGGATTTTGTTCCTGTGCAGATAGGACAATTATGTCTTGTGCTGAGTGGCTCATGCTGGATGCTTTGTCAGTGGGAATTAACCATTTTTATGGATCTCCTGCTTCCTGGGACATCCCAGTGCTCTATCCCAGAGGTTGGTGTCCAAAGCTTAGCACCAGTTGCATTTATCCAGCACACAAAGACGAGGGATTGATTGTACCAAGGACACGAGCTGGACCATAAATCACAGGTTATTCCAAGTATCAGAAGGAACACTGGAATATCAGCTGGCTGTTGTGTATTTGGATTGCACAGGGATGGGTGTAATGCTTGGGAATGTTTGCAGAGGGTGAGGAGCCTTGGGGAAGAGGAGGGGACCAGCAGTGGGCAGATCCCTGGCTGAGACAAGGCAGGGGAGGAGGCTTTGCCAAGCAGCAATGCCGTGAGATCAGCACCCAGCATTCCTGCCAGGCGTGTGGCTTCCTGGGAATACTGCAGGGACAAGCCCACCAGCAGGGAAAAACAACCTAATTCTACATCCTCCCAAAGAGGGTTGGGCTATTTCTGACTCTCAGAGTCATTCCAGAACCCAGGAGAGAGTTTTGGCAAGGGAAGACCGGGGGTGGTAAAACCTGGAAGGCGTCCCTGCCATGGAAGGGTTTGGAACTGGAGGAGATTTAAGGTCCCATCCAACCCAACCCATTCTGGGATTCAATGCCTGATTTTCTCCCGCAAAAACAAAAGCTCATCCTGCAGCTCCCATGAAAAAATTAGGAGTGAAAACAGAACAATTTCTGACAAGCACAAACAGGTGCTGAATTAACCGGGGTCCTTCTCATCCCACCTGACACAAATCCCAAGGATACTCCAGGAATCTCGGAGTTCTGTGGACTCCAAAAGGTCTGCCCCACCTGAGTGGCTCTGGGCACTTTTGCAAGGTGTCCTCCAACACTTTCCTCCCAGATCTGGAAAAACACCTCTGGCGTGGCTGGATTTGATTTTCCCTGTCCTTGATGCTGCAGGTTCAAGGATGGGGAGCAATCCCATCTCTGGTACGAGGCCAGAGCCTCCCCATCCTCTGGGCTGTGCCACTGTGGCTGTGCTCTCCTCTCCCTTTGCCTGCCAAGTTTTTATACCACAACTGATATTTTGCTTATCCCCTTTTCCCTTCCTTCCAGGAGCTTGTTGGCTGTGAGCAGTGGCAGAAGGGGAAGGCGCCGCTGAGACCATGATGTCCCTGGGTGTCACTAAAGGTAATTCCTTCCTCTCCCACTTTTCCTCTGTTTCCTGTGCCCAGCTGGAGCTGCTGGAATGTCTCTGCTGGGACAGGCCACCAGGGAGGTGTTTCACTGAGGTGTGGGAACTCTGCATGAGCCTCAGTGATCCCATGGGATGCTGATCCTGAGGTCTGGATGGCCACATCTTCATCTCCCATCAGAGCTGGTGAAAGTCCCACCCAGTGCTGGAATGTCTGACAGAGAGGAGAGGGCTCCGTGCTGGGGTGGATCCCGTCTGCCCCGGGATCCTGTGAGCTTTTCAGTTTGGAGCAGGTTTAAACAGTCCTAAGAAAAGAGGAGAAAAACACAGCCCAGGGAGTTTCTCTGCCTCAGCTAGTTAAAACTAACTAAAAGCAAAGACATCTCTGTCCTGCTGTCTGTCTGAGCCTCAGATGAGCACAGTCCCGGAGTAGGAATGCAGAGTGAACGCTGTTTTCTCAAAACAAACCCCGCACTTCTTCTTTCCCTGCTCCGCTCTCAGAGCCAGCCTTAAAAGTACAAACACAATATCCAACACAAACAGAGCAGACAATTAGGGATACAAGCGCCATAAAGTCACCCTGAGGCACCTTCCCCCGCTCTCGCTGCTCTCCAGGAGGGCTGATCCCGCCCAGTGACGAGGATCGCCGCAGGATCATCCGGCAGATGAAGGTTCGCACCACCCTGCGCGGGGACAAGAGCTGGATCCAGCACCACAACTCCGACTCGGATGAGGAGAAGAGCAGCCCCCTGTAAGAACGTTTCCTTCTCCTTCCCTTTCCATCATGGCAATTCCCTGAGCTGGAAGGGACCCGTCAGGATCATTGATCCAGCCCCCAGCCCTGCACAGACACCCCAAAGATGCCGCCCCGTGCCCGAGGGCATTGCCCGAACTCTCCTGGAGCTCTGGGTTCTCCGGACACTTCGATATCTGCAAGAGGGTCTAAAGGAGTCACTAAAGTCCAGTCCTTTGGCCAGCACAGATGAGAAATCACTGTCACCTTCGCTCCTGAGTCCAGGAGACCTGTAGCTCTGATTGTTTTGTCATTACTGGTTAGACTGCGAGTCAGCTGCTGTTGGCCCGTTGTTCTTTCTGGCAGCGGCTGCATTCCCCGGAGCGGGGCTGGAGGAGCCCGGGAGGGATGTAGGCAGAGGTTTTCCATTTACATCTAGCTTGGAGCAGCACTGATTTGCACAATGCCTTCCCTTATTACACCTAGGGCAGCAGTAAGGCAATCCTGTGCCTCCTGCCGATTCTGGGCAATTCTTAATGACATGTCCAGGCTTCCCACGTTTGCAGCACGATCTCCTGGTGGTCTTTGCCGACAGTGCTGCCCTTGCATTACCCTGTTCAAGTGGCATGGCCAGGAGCCCCTCCTCATCCCGGTCCCCACCCCCTCTCCCCCTCTCTTTGCAGCACGAGATGTGCTGTGACAAGTTTTGGGGTCCCCGCGGTGCCAGGCAGGGACGCTGCCAAAGGAATTGCTGCTCCTGTTTATTTCTGATGAATGCAGGGTGGGGAGAAGCTCGGACAAATGTCTCCTGCTGGAGCTGGAATTCAGCAGCACGGACAGATTGGAAGTCTCAGGAGAGCTCCAGAGTTTTTGTGAAGCCAGATTGTGCTTCAGCATCTTGGAGTGACAAACTCAGGGCAGGCCTGGATGGAGGGAGTTTAGGATGGAAGAGGGAGGAGATCAAACAGTTCCCTGGATGTCACACAGTGCCCTGTGCCAGGGAACACCAGTCTGCTCCAGCTCCTCTTTACTTGGGAACAAACCCAATTCCAAATCCCTCTTCTCTTCCTTCTCTCTCCAAACTCATCATAGCCATGTTCAGCACTTAGTTAACCACATCCTTGTGTTTCCTGTTCCCTCAGGTCTGGACAGGCTGGTGGGAGACCCTCAGCCCCCAAACCCGCTGCTCCCCAGCAGGACAGGTAATTCCAGGGGCCCATCCTGCTCCTTCCCTGCTCTGCTGTCTCCTGGGCTTGGTGCAAGCTCTCACTCTGTGCCCTCCTCTCCTCCTGCTGCCAACACAGGTCTGGGGACAGCCCTGTTCATTCACAGTGGTGTCTCACCTTGGAGGGAGCATGGATTGGCTCCCCAGAGGTCCAGCAGGATGGAGGGATGACTTTAACTCAGAGGAATGGAGCCTTTGAGCCCCTGATCCCACAAGGCTGGGATGGGACATCAGCTGCTCTGCTGGTGCAGCCCCTCAGTGCTCCAAGCAGGGGCTCCTCGGGGCAGGGGGAGCCCTGGGTGGGGCTGGCTTTGGTTCAGAGCACGAGGGGTCTCCAGGAACTCAGGAGCTTGTAGGAATATCCTGAAACAGCAAACCCTTGGGAAGGGCCTGGCCCTGTGTGGGCGCTCTGCCCTCTCCCGTGAGCACTTCCCTTTCCCTGTGCCAGATCTCCCCACTCCTGGTCAGGCAGTGCTCTCCAGAGGAGCCAGACTGTGCTCCCTCCCTGGGAATGCATCCTTGGAGGAGCTGGAGTGGAGCTGTTGCTCTCCAGTGATATCAGGACCTGTATCACATCTGATTTCCCCCTTCCGTGCCACCAACCTGGGGAGTTAATGTAGGGCCAGAGAACGCTGCCAGCATGGCTAATATTAATTGACTATCTCTAAAATTCACTTTTTCCTATAAAAATCCTTTCCATTTTGTTCTGATGATTATTCATTTTAAAACATCACTCCAGGGTCAATCCAGCTGTGGGATCCCTCCAGGCCTGCTTAGCTGGATTTTTGTTTTGACATCCACGTGGACATTTCCTTTCAATCCTGGTGCTGCTGCTGTTGTTTTCCCCATGTGTTTTAATCCCTGATGTCTGTTCTTTGCACAGGTCCCCTGCCTCCAAGCCCCAGTCTGGATACCTCATCAGGTGGGTATGGAATGGGAGAGATCTGGGCTGCAGGGGGAGGAGAACTGGACCAGGAGCAAAAAGCAGGAAAAACGTTCCCTCCTGGGTTCTATCAGCTGGGAACATCCCAGTGCTCAGGGTCAAGAGCCAGCCCTGTTGTTTCACCTTGGCGGTTTGAACTTGGCTCCAAACACTTTCCAACCAAAACTTCAAGATGCCCTTCCCTCCCCAGGGGGGTGTTCACCAGGACCATCGACAAGAGCTCGTCCGTGCCGGATTCCTCACCTCCCAGCCAAGCACAGAAAAAGTACGAGTGTATCCCCCCTGTCCCCTCCTGAAGAGGAGGAAAATGCTGCCCTTCAGCTGAGCAGCATTCCCTGAAATCAGAGTGGGGATATTTGGGGTGGTGCTGCTTTCCCCCTTCCTGTGGAGCTCCCCCGGGGGAGGAGGCAGGTAGGGATGGGAAGGTCACATTCCCAGGTGTGGTTTGTGTCCCCTCAGCACTCCCCTGAAGGGACAGAGCCGCTCCCCCTCTGGATACAGGATGACCACAGAGGACTACAAGAAACTGTGAGTGTGCAAAGGGAGCAGCTCACCCTGTCCCTGCTCAGGATGAGCCCCAGGAATGCCCCTGGAGCTTCCAGAGCTTGCACTGGAAATTCCAGTGGTCCCCAGGGCCACCCCTCTGTGCTCCTTGAACTGACACCGGCCTTGGTATGGAGGGGCTTTTATCACCAGGCAGGGATGGAGGGTGCAGCCTGGGAGCTGGGTTTGGAGCATCCCTGAAGCCTGGAGAAAGGGGGATCCTTGTGGCAGAGCAGCACTGTGGGCATTTCCTGCCCAGCTTTTCATGTCCCAGGGCATGGCTCTGATCCGAAATGGGGTTGGAGCCTCTGGACTAAGGAAAAAAGTCCTTCAGGGACATGTGCACCCCCGTGGAAAATACAGGTGTTATCCAGGGTCTGAACCATTCCCTTGGATTCCCTTATGTTTGGCTCCTGCTGCCTCTGCCCCAGCCCCAGCAGCAATTCCCTGATCCTGGCTCTCCCTTCCCATCCCAGAGCTCCGTACAACGTCCGGCAGAAATCCGTGGATGGGGATGAGGAGGACGTGCCTTTTTCTCCGGATGAGCATAAGAAGAGGTGAGGCCTGGAGGTGTCTCTGTGCTCCTGCAGGGACAGTCACAAGTTCTGTTCCACCCTGGAGGCTTGGTGGAGCCGGGCACGGATCAGGGCTGGGTGCAATCCAAGGATAAACACAGCTCTCCCTTCTCCCAGCCCGGCTCTGCCCACGGGCCACCGCGCTCCCAACAAAACGTCATTAAGATCCTGACGTGATCCGGCCTGACAGCACGGCCCAATTAACCAGGCAGCTGGGAAGGGCTCTGGAATCCAGGGGCTGCGCCGTGTCCATGGGAAACGTGGGCATGCACAAACAGCCGGGAGGGAAGAGCCCAGCTCCCCCCACTGCGGGTGCACCCTGCGGCCGGGATCACTCCAGGACTGAGCCCAGCTCCAGGCAGGGCTGTGCCTCTCCTGTTGGGAAGAGGATCAGAGAATCATCCCAGAATGGTTTGGGTGGAAGAGACCTCAAAGCTCGTCCAGTCTCACCCCTACCATGGGACACCTTCCACTGTCCCAGGTTGCTCCAAGCCCTGTCCAACCTGGCCTGGGACACTGCCAGGGATGGGGCACAGGACATGGACAGGAACAGGTCTGTTCTCTCTGGCTGCAGCCTCGTTGCTTTTGATGGAGTTTCTGGGGACCCTTTTCCTTGGCTGCATGACCTGTACAGAGGAAAACTTGGTCAATGTCCCCTGGGGTCCAACCGCTGAAGAGGGACTTTAGATAAGGGATGGAAGGACAGGATACAGGGAATGGCTTCCCACTGCCAGCAGGCAGGGTGAGGTGGGATATTGGGAAGGAATTGTTCCCTGGGAGGGTGGGCAGGCCCTGGCACAGGGTGCCCAGAGCAGCTGTGGCTGCCCCTGGATCCCTGGAAGCGATCCTGTCTCCCCTGGGACAAGTGGCAGTACTGAGGTCACTGCAGACACTCCATGGAGTGTGTCCACCACAGAGCCCATGTCCCATTTTCCTGTCCATGGAATCCAATATTTCAACAGTCCAGGTCTGCAATGGATTGTTCAGCCCCAGCACAGCTGCCCAGGGCAGTGGTGGACTTGCCATCCCTGGAAGTGTCCAAAAAACCTGCGGCTGTGGCACTTGAGGACACGGGTTAGTGGTGGCCGTGGTGGTCGTGCTGGTTGATGGTTGGACCGGAAGATTTTAAAGGCTTTTTCAAACCTTGACCATTCCACAATTCCACGAAATCTGCTCCCCAGAGCGCAGGAGTTGTGTCAGGGTCAGCCCCAGCCTCCAATGAGCTGTTCCTTGCCTGTCCAAGGCTCCAGCTGGGAGTACCAGGATGAGCAGGATGTGAGCCCTTCCCTCTCTCTCCCTGCAGGACTGAGGCTGCCAACAGCGTCCTGCGGCGCTCGGCCGGCCGGGAGCGCGCCTACGTCCTGTCTGCTGCCAAGAAGAGCAACGGGTGAGTGTCCAGGGGCTGGGAATGACAGGGGCCAGGGCAGGGCTGCTGGAGGTGAAGGGAACCTCTCCAACACAGCAGCCAAGGACAGGCCACAAAGATGCTCCAAGGGCTGGAGCTCCTTCCCTACAAGGAAGGAACTGGGGCTGCTCACCTGGAGAGGAGAAGCTCCAGGGAGAGCTCAGAGCCCCTGGCAGGGCCTAAAGGGGCCCCAGGAGAGCTGGAGAGGGACTGGGGACAAGGGATGGAGGGACAAGACACAGGGAATGGCTTCCCACTGCCAGAGGGCAGGGCTGGATGGGAGATTGGGCAGGAATTGTTCCCTGGCAGGGTGGGCAGGCCCTGGCACAGGGTGCCCACAGCAGCTGTGGCTGCCCCTGGATCCCTGGCAGTGCCCAAGGCCAGGCTGGACACTGGGGCTTGGAGCAGCCTGGGACAGTGGGAGGTGTCCCTGCCCATGGCAGGGGGGGGGGCTGGAAAATTTTTAAGGTCCTTCCTGCCCAAACCTTTCCGTGATTCCAGGGTATCTGCAGATCTCTGCAGAACTGGGAAATCCTCCAAATGTTCCTTACTGGGAGGGATGAAATTTCTGGATAAGAAAAGCTATGGGAGTCCCATTTTCAGCCTCAGCCCTTCAGCTGCTCTCTGCAGTTTTGTTGTGTTATTTCATTGGGAACTTGCCCAGGTGGGATACCCCTGGTCAGGGCTGGCTCTGCCCAGAGGGGTGACAGGGCCTTGCACACCTGGGGCGGGGTCCTGGGGGGCTCTGCCCCTGCCCAGGGAGTGTCTTTCCTTCCAATCCTTTAACTGCTCCTAAATCCTTCCTCCACAGCAGCCCAACACAGGAATTCCCACCCCTGTTTGCCAAGAGGTAGGTGCTGGACCTCAGGGAGCACTGCTGGGATTGGGTGCATGTACCAGGCTGGGATAGCAGATCCTGGGAGTTTCACAGCAGAGGAAGGACAATTCCTTGCAAAAGGATGCTGGGGGTTGGATCCCACTGGTTTTTGGGGAGAAACAGCGTTGGAAACACTGGGAATACAATCCTGATGGTGCTTTGGGTTATGGGCAACCAGAAACTGGGGAGACTCAGGCACAGCCCTCCTGTTTCCTGGGAAGCTGCTGCAGCCAGCCAGGAGAATGGTCCTCAGGCATGTCCCTGCTAGGGCTGTCAGTGGGACAGGGAAATGTGCCCAGGGCTCCCTCTGGAATCCAAGAACTCAGCTGATGCTGTGTGGAAAAATCCCACTGACCCAACTGCGTTCTGCCCCTTGGGATGCTCAGCAGGAGCACAGGGAGCAGGAGGAGCAGGAATAACCTGCTCAGGAAACAGGGAAGACATGGCTGGGGGGGAAAACAGGGATAAACTGCCTGGAAAGCTACCAAAAGGAGGAAATGATGTGACATTTGTCTCTTTCTCCCTGTGGAAAGAATTGAGATAGAAGAGGAGGAAGGACAGCAGAGGAGGAGCTCCACTGTGCCGGGTTCCTCCAGGTTTACTCCGGAGAGCAGCAGGTATTCATTCCTCAGGGCAGGATGGCTGATTCCAGCCAGGGCTTTGCCAGCTTTGGGGATAACTGCATTTGTCAGCTGTGCAAACACAATCAGACAGAGAGGGTTTGCAGAGACCTTCCAGGAAACACTGGGTACGGAAACAGCTCCAGCTGGGATAAATGGGAAAAATCAGTTTCTAAACCCAAGTGTTCCAGCAGAAAGGCAGATGTGAGTGCCAGCAGTGCCAAAGAGCACAGGGACACCGCTCAGGAAGCAGCACAGCAGCTGTGGGCACAAAGCAGCATTTATGCTCCTATGGGGGAAGCTCCTAAAAATCACCTGGCTTAATGTTTTTGTTAATTTGTTTTTTGGTTTGATTTTTTTTTTTTTTTTTTTTTTTTTGTCAGTGCTAATGGGCTAAGAAAAACCAGCCCTGTGTCTTCCTGGGATGAGCCAAAACCAGCAGCAGCCTCTCCCCCAAGGTAAGAGTTCCAGGGTGGGTTGGACAGCTGGGGCTGAAGATCAGAGACCTCTGTGGGCACCACTCAGGGACAGGGGAGGAACCAAATCCATCCTTCCATGGGAAACCTTTCCTGGATGCAGACAGCCCTTGATAAAGGTTTTATGGCTGAAATCCATGTTATGTCCTGCCAGGATCTGACAATATCCTGATAGAAGGGCTCAAAACCCAAAAGGAAAAAAAAACCCAAACGTAGAATCCTGGAATGCTTTAGGTTGAAAGGACTTTAAAGCCCATCCAGTCCCACCCCTATGGGCAGGGACACCTTCCACTACCCCAGGTTTCTCCAAGCCAAGCCCCATGCAGCTGAACCCTTTCTTGCCCAACAGGTGTAAGAGAATAATTTTCGGTTGTTTTCCAATATTTTTGACTGGATCCATGCCTGGGGTATAAAGAAGGTGGAATAGTTCTCACTGCAAACAGCACTTTGGCTGCTGCCCTTGTCCTGATGCTTTTACTGGTGTGTCATTGCAGAAAGTGGAAATTCCTGGCAAAATCAGTGCTTTTAATTTAAAACTTGCTTCTGAGAAGATGACCCTGCCAGTGAATGGATTGAGAAGAATGATGATTCTTTCCCATTTTCTTCATTCCCATAAGGAAGACTCCAGTGCAGGGTAGATTTGCTGCAGTTGGTTTGACCAGGAATGACAGTTTTGTCCTTTGTCCTCTCTTGCAGCCCCAAACCAGGCAGCAGGAGCCAAACATCCCCGTCCCTGAGTGACACTCCGGGGAAAATCTCCACTTCTGCTGAAATCAGGTGGGTCTGGAGGCCCTGAGCAGCCTCAGGATCCCCTGAGGGCAGGATGGGGAACTCTGCTCTGCCTGGGGGGATTCCCTGGAGACACAAAATCTCCCGGACAGGAGCAGCACAGAACAGCAAACACCACACGGAGAATTCCAGGGAAGGGGCAAAGGCATTGGGGAGGAAACATTCCCAGATGGAAGCCGAGGGCCTCCCACAGTTTGCACTTTTCCCAGCTCTGTGCTGGGAATCTGAATCCAAACCTGCAGCCTTTTCCACTGGCTCAGCTGATCATTTTCCCTCTGATTTTTCCCCCCTTCCTGCCCTGTCCATAGCTCACTTCCAGCACCTTTCTGTGCACTACCTATGTCTCTCCATCTCCCTCCCTCATGCTCCTGCTGTTTTCCCTGCAGGAATGGTGAGGACAGACAGGCCCTCAATGGGAAATTCTCCTTGGAAACGGTGTCCCAGCGTGGGGATGGGTAAGGAATGGGCAGGGGCTGCTCCGTGCTGCTGGACCAAGGCCTGACCCTGGATTTGCTCAGCAGCAGCTCCTGGTGTCCCCCAGCCAGACAAGAGCACTCCAAGAGCAGCATCTGCTGGCAGAGATCTCCTCTTTTCCCTCACTGCTCTGGGATTCTCCTCCCTGCCTCGCTCCCTGAACACTCCACTCCCTGCATTTCACTTCATTTTGCTGCTCCGTTTGCCTTCTGCTGCCATTCCCTGGAACTGTCCCGCCTCCAAGGGCTGTGCTGGTCTTTGGTGGCTCCCGCTGGTGTTGGTCCATGGTTCCATGACCCACGATCTGCAGCCAGGCCCACTGGGCTCAGGAATGCAGCCCTGCCCGTCCTGATGCAGAAATTTAACCCCATTTTGTCACCCAACCAAATATCGGCAGATTTTTCTAGGGTGATACATTACAAATGCTGACAAGTCCCATTTTCACTGGATTTTTCCTTTTTCTTTTAGCGACAAAGCTCTGAAAGAAAAGCCTGAGAGGTTCCCATGGGATGAAGGGGTGCCCAGAGCCACTGAGGCTGCCACAAATGGAAGGTAGAGTCGCTGTGGGATTCCTGACCTGGGCATGGCACAAGCCGTACAATTCTGTTCTGGAGCTGGCTGGAATCTTGGCTATTTACTGATGGAAAAACAGATTCCACCTGAGCTTTGTAGAACTGCCCTCTCCTCTGTGAAATGCATGGGAAAGTCACTGTGGAACATTCCTCAAGTTGTGTCTCTTTTCCAGGTTTTCTGAGCCCACAGATGCCAATAATGGGTTTTACCCACCAGAGTAAGTGGAGAATTCCCCTTTTCTCCTTCCTTTTAGAGTGGGGGGGTTCTCCTCACCCTGTGGATGAGTTCTGGGAGCAGCCCTTGCGGAGGCAGGTGGGCCTGACCCAGCAGCTCAAAGGGCCTGGGGTCTTCCAGCTGCTTTCCTCACACGAGGACAAGTGGGTTTGACTTGGGGCTCAGCCCTGCAGGAAACTCCCAGAGCTAAGCAGGAGGGAGGCAAAGATGTTCCATTAGAGCCAGGAAAACCTCATGGTGCATATTTTTTGCTTCTTGGTGTTCTCCTCTTGCTGAACTTCCTGCTGGGACCAACCCCCTTCTCTTACAGGTCCAGCTCTGGTTCCTGGGACAGAGCTGGGGATGCTCCGGAGAAGCTCCGTCCGTCCGAGCCCTCCCAGGGTGACACCAGGTGTGGCCCTGCACAGGTCCTGGGGCTGGCACCCTCTGCTGCCAGAGGGAGCTGGGCTGGGAGTAAGCAACTTGTCCAGAGTAGAGCTGGGATTAGAATCCAAACTGGGCAACAAAGCAGCTGGAAAAGGAAAATCCTGTGTGGGTAAACAGTGGGAAGAGCATCTTTCTGTTCACTGTGACACCACTTCTTCCCAGAGAAGCAGCCTGGGAATTCAGGAGGAATTTCTTCCTGGAAAGGGTGGTCAGGCATTGGCAGGAGTCCCCATCCCTGGAGGTGTCCAAGGAAGGCCTGGAGGTGGCACTCAGTGCTCTGGGCTGGGGACAGGGTGGGGATTGGGCACAGCTGGCACTCGGTGATCCCAGAGGGAATTTTCATCCTCAGGGATTGTGGGAGCAGATCCTGCAGCTTTAGCTCTGTCTTTAGTGCCTCCATCCCACACGGTTTGAGCCTTTGCTCTCCTGATGTTGCCAGGGGTGCAGAGTCAGGGGGGAATTGCTGCTGTTGGCAGCACTGACCTCCCTGAAGCTGCTTCCCTCCCTTGTCCATTGTTTTGGGATTCATTTCCATGTATTGGCCCAACAGAGACCTTGAGGTGAGCAGATTTCAGGGCCAGGTTGGATGGGTCTTGGAGCACCCTGAGCTAGTGGAAGGTGTCCCTGCCCACGGCAGGGGGTGGGACCGGATCAGCTTTAAGATCCCTTCCCACCCAAATCTTTCCAAGATTCCTGGATTCTGTGAAATGAATTCAGCCCCTTGAGCTGAGGTGAGGAGGCTCCCACGGCCTGGAGCTGCTGCTGGTGCTGTAGGAACGTCTCCCTCAAAGTTACTCGTATTGTGCTTTGTCCAGGTGCTCCATGTTGGGACAGGACAGGAAATTCCTGTGGGAATTGAATCCCAGTAACCACCGCAGTTCTACCACCAGCCTCTCCTCCTCTTGGTTAGGATGGAAAATGGGTTTTTCTGAGGGAAAATCAGTTCTCTGAGACAATTCTTTCCTGTTTCCCGGGCTGATACAAAGTGCAGTGTTGCTGTTCCATACAAATCCCCTGGAGACCTTCGGAAGCTCTAAATTCCCTGTTTTTGGGGTTTTTTTTTTTGCCAGGTCACCCTTGCAGTCTGATCTCCCTTTTTGTCCCACTGAGAGAACCCCTGTGCACATCGAGGACACAGAATATTCCTTTAAAAGGTAAGAGCAGGGTGAATTCAGTGGGTGTAGGAATAATCCTGAGGATTAAGGGAAACCTGAATGGGCAGGTACAGAAAGAGGCTGCTCCTCCTGCTTTTTTCCCAAGCATGGAGACCACAGAGGTTTAAATAAACCGAGAGCTTTGTGTTTTATCCCCCTCCATCTCCTTTGAGACCAGACAAGCGCTCCAGATTTTTCCTCCTCTTGTGCTCTCAGTGGGGTTCAGTCACTCCCTTTTAATTTCCTGATAATCCAGAGATGCTGGAAGCAGCTGGAGCACAGGGCCATGGATTGTCCTAGAGAAAAGCCTCAGTGCAGGCTGGCACAAGCCTGGCCTGGTGAGCAGAGCAGTGCCAGCTTCCAGGGGCCAGTTTTTAGGGATGTGATGGGCGTTGCTCTGGTTTCCAGGTCTGTCTTGGGCTATGAGGAGAGGAGCAGCTCCACGAATCCTGAGGGCCCATCCCACCACCAGCCCTACTGGGAGGAGACAAGGTGAGGGCTGGGGGCACTGGGATGTTTGGGGTTGGGGATCTGGGACGTTTGGGGATCTGGGATGTTTGGAATGGCTCTGGCCAGACTGGCTCCTGCTCCCAGCCTGCTCCTCTCCAGGGCATGGGTCTCTGCCCATCCCAGAATGGATTTTCCCAACCCTGGGTCTCTGGTTTAGGTTCCTGGACTCAGGCAGCCTCACTGAGAGGGGCCAAGGAGCTCCTGGCCATGACACCCCCCCGGAGCCCCCCAGGCTGAAGGATCCCACTGAGCCCAGCAGGGCCGGGTAAGGATTGGGATATTCTCCCTGCCTTCTCCTGTGGGATGTGGGGTCATTCCCTGGGCATCTTTCCCTCCTGCTGATAAATATCCTCCCAGGTTCTCCTTTTCATAGAATCATGGGATTGTTAAGGTTGGAAAAGACCTCTTGGATTAAGTCCAAGCATCAGCCAGCCACCATCACCATGTTCAGCACCAACCCACGTCCTCAAGAGCCACATCCACACATTTCCTGAACATTTCCAGGGCTTGACAACGGTTTCCATGAAGAATTCTTTCCCAATATCCAACCTAAACCTCCTCTGTGCAGCTTGGGGCCTTCTTGTGCCTGATTCTAGTGCTGCTTCTACTGCATGAACCTTTTACCATGGTTTTATAGGAAAACCTGGGAGAAAAGAGCCTCCTTAGCTGGTGCCATCACACCCTGTCCAGCTGGACTGCCAGGATTTGCTTCCTAGAGTTTAAATTTGGGAGCAGAGGGTCTCTAGGGAGAGACAATAAGCAATAAAATTTGGCTTTAGGCTCCGTGGTGATGCTGGGTCTGGTTTTGCACTTCCCCAGTCAGGGTGGGTGTCCACATGGAAGGACTTTATGGACTGATTTCCTTTCTTTTGTCCATATTTTCTGCCTAAGTTGGAAGAGTTGAGGCTCTTGGTTAAACTGGGCTCCCTCCCAGGTGTGTCAGTGAGGACACCTTGGAATCAGAGGGTGACCAGAGTGTTCCTCTCCCCAGGTCTGAGCTGCACTCCCAGGACACTGCTGGGAGCAAGGACAGGGATATGGGAATGTCATCCTGTGTGCAGAGTGAGGAAACCACCGCAAGGAGGCAAGAGAAATAACTTGGGGCTGCTTTTCCTGGTGGGAGGATGTGGGGAATTTGCTGCAGGGGCCTCTGGAGGAGGCACTAAAGGTGCCGTGGTTGGGGTCCTTCCTCTCAACCCTGTTTCTTAAGAGGTCTGGGTTTTCCATCTGTTTTTTTCACATCACTTTGGGTTATTTGAGGACTCGGGTTAGTGCTGGGTGGTTGTGTTTGATGATCTTAGAGGGCTTTTCCAAACTAAACAATTCTGTGATTCCATGATTCTATCTGGCATGTTTCCATGCAGGGAATTGCAGGTTTGGTTTTTTTTTTTTTTTTTTCATCCTTGAGGCAGGAGGTTTTCCAGGGGCTGCATCTCCATCCCACAGGAATTCTGTGCTCAGGGTGCTTCCACAGACCGTAAATGTCTCGTGTCTTGGCAGGTCCAGCTCTGTTCCTGGAGGAAGCAGCATCCCAGCTCCAGAGATTCCACATGCAAATGAGTCTGAGCCACGCAGGGACAGGTACGGAGCCAGGGCACCAGGACATCCCTCACACACCTCCAGCTCTCCTTCCTGGCCTGTTCCAGGGCATCCAAATGCTCATTTCCTGGCTTAGGGAATTCAGGAACCAACACAGGTTCTGCCAGTGCCACCTTTCACCCTGGAAGGAGCACAGCACTGCAGGGATCTCCCACAGGAATTGTTGCAGCTCAGCATCAGAAGGACCTGGAGCTGCTGGAGAGAGTCCAGAGGAGGCCACGGAGCTGCTCCAAGGCCTGGAACCTCTCTGGAGCCAGGCTGGGAGAGTTGGGGGTGAGAAGAGAAGGATCCAGGGAGAGCTCAGAGCCCCTTCCAAGGCCTAAAGGGGCTCCAGGAGAGCTGGAGAGGGACTTGGGACAAGAGATGGAGGGACAGGACACGGGGAATGGCTTCCCACTGCCAGAGATGGGATGGATGGGAGATTGGGCAGGAATTGTTCCCTGGCAGGGTGGGCAGGCCCTGGCACAGGTTCCCAGAGCTCTGGCTGCCCCTGGATCCCTGGCAGTGCCCAAGGCCAGGCTGGACACTGGGGCTTGGAGCAGCCTGGGACAGTGGGAGGGGTCCCTGCCCATGGCAGGGGGTGGAATTGGGATGAACTTGGAGGTCCCTCCCAACCCAGCCCATTCAGGAATTCCATGATCCTGTGGTTCTGCTAACACCATGGTGTCCCAGTTCTCCCTGTTCCCTGGAGGAAGTGGCAGCATCCACCCTCAGGAGACCCTGAACACTCGTGTGAGCTACTCAGAGCAAAGACACCCCTTGGCTTTATGGTCAAACTGGTTTTAATTCTTCAGCAGGTCTGACTTCAGCTCCCTGGAGAGTGTTCCCAGAGCCCACGAGTCCCAGATCCCCATGTCCCTGTTCCAGGACCGCCAGTCCTTCGGAGGCTCCGTGCCCAGCCACAGGATTCCGGGCTACGTGGACAGCCAGGTGTTCAGCACCAGGAGGTGGGGGCTTGGCCATGAGGGGTTTGGCCATGAGGGGTTTGGGGGTGAAGAGTTTAGGATGCAGAGACGGGGAAAGCTGCTAGAATGGGACACCTTCCACTATCCCAGGCTGCTCCAAGCCCATCCAGCCTGGCCCTGGACACTACCAAGAATGGGGCAGCCACAGCTTCTCCAGGCAATCCGTTTGGGAATGCTTCGGCTTTGCTCAGGGTTGGGTTTGGAGCCTGCTCTCCCTGTGGAGTACAGAACTGGCACAGGGGAAACGGGCAGAGCATGGGGGAATGCGTGATGGAATCATGGAAAGGCTGGAAAAGGCCTCTGTGACCATCAGCTGTCAATCCAGGGCTGTCTCATGGTCCCCACAAAGCCACAGCTCAAGTGCCACATCCACACGTTGTCTGGGCACTTACAGGGCCGGGGATTCCACTGCCGTGCCAGAACCCCAGCAGTGACTGTGGGCCCAGTGTGGGCACTGCAGAGATTCCTGCTGCCGTGTGCTCAGGGCTTTGTGTCTCCTCCACAGGCCCAGCCCAGATCCCAAAGGGAGCGTTTATTCTGGGAGCAGCAGCCCCAGGAGCAGCTGGTATGACAGTGCCAGGGGCCACGGGGACTTCAGTCCCCCTGCAGGACGGTGAGTCCGGGGCTGGGATCCCAGGTGCCCAGACCAAGGAACTTCCCACCGCCACACTTACTCAGTATCCAGGTGTCCTGATCCATTTGCCAATTCCCTGGATGTGAGCAGGTGTTGGGTGTGCCGTGGCTGTGGAGTGGGAGGGGTCAGTGCCCCCCAGGGAGATTCCAGCCCAGATTCCCGCCCCATGTGAGGATCCCTCAGGTGCCCAAACTCAGAGCTTGAGACTGTTCCACTTCCTCTCCCCAGCCACGACTCCCTTCCCAGAGATCCCACCATGTCCATGTCCCAGAGAAGCCACAGGGTGCCGTTCTACATGGACAGCTTAAACAGTAACAGCACCAGGTAAACAGGGAGTCACCAGGGCTCCGAGGGAAATTTCCCAGAAATTTATGGAACAGGAGCCAGCAGGCAAAGCCAAGAGCTGAGAGAGGAAGGATTGGTTTCCAGGGAGCGTATGCATGATCCAGAGGCACAGACCAGCTCTTAAATCATTCCTAGCTAAAGCTGCCTACCAGAGGGTCTGGGATACATCCAGAAAAATCCATGGAGATTTTTCACTGTGTGGGAGGCCAAAAAAGAGGGACAGGAGAATGGGAGCTGGTTCCTGGCCAGGAATTGGCCTTTGCTACAGGAAGAAAAAGAGATCACAGCAAAGAGAGAGGGTCACTGTCCCAAGAATGTCAATGGTTAAATGACAGAACTGCTCCCAGGACAAAGCTGTTGGAAGAGGCAGGAAGTGTCCAGTATGGAATACCATTATCCTGGGTCACCTGCAGTCCCTCCTGGCAGTGCCAGCCCATCCATGTGCTGTCTGATGCTCCATGCAGCCACCAGGACAAGGCTGAGGGCTGGATCTGTAACAAGGAGTAGTTGTGGGGGTGAAGGGGAGGCACAAGATCCTTGGACTGGCTCCAGGAAAGGTTAGCCTCATTCCAGGTCTCTTTCCTGTGCAGATGGACAGAGCTGTTTTCCATAGTTTTGTTGCATTCTTCCTTCAAATTACTGAGCTGGGGACAATTCCATTGGCTTTGGGAATATTCCCATCTCCTCCTGTGCCCTTTCTCCCTGTAGCTGCTCCCAATCAGGCTCCCACTCACTCAGCCCATCCTCACTGGAAGATCTCGTTGGATCTTCTGTCTCTTGGCCATACAAGTGGGACTACCCCAAATCCCTTCTCCAGGGAAGCAGTTCTGTCCTGTGGCAGATGTAGAAGGAGAAAGGGATTGGTTTGGTCCATGATAAGGCCTGGCAAAGGGCTGTGCTGTCCATCTGCCCTCCCAGCAGTGGCAGCCGTTCTCCTAGCTGCCACTTTGGATCCTGCCATGGCTCACAGACTTTTCCCTCTCTCCACAGGCTCCTCTCCGGTTCCAGTGAGAGGCTCTACAGCTCTGGGTACCAGCCTGACTCCAGCACTGCCGGGTAAACAACCGAGGGGGGCACAATCCCCTCCCTGCAGGATGGGGCCATCCTGCTTCGTGAGGAAATCCAGCTTTGGCACCTGGCTGGTGTCACCCGCTGTGGGCAGCAGGGTCAGGGCAGTGATTGTCCCATATGGAATCCAGGGGTCACTTCTGGGCCCCTCAGGACAAGGCAGACCCTGAGGGGCTGGAGCATGTACAGGGCAGGGAATGGAGCTGGGGAAGGGGCTGGAGCCCCAGGAAGGGCTGAGGGAGCTGGGAAAGGGGCTGAGCCTGGAGAAAAGGAGGCTCAGGGGGGACCTTGTGGCTCTGCACAACTCCCTGACAGGAGGGGACAGCCGGGGGGGTCGGGCTCTGCCCCAGGGAACAGGGACAGGAGGAGAGGGAACGGCCCCAGGCTGGGCCAGGGGAAGTTGAGGTTGGTGGTGGAAGTGTTCAGAAAACAAGTGGATGTGGCGCTTGGGAACATAGTGTGTTGGTGACCACGGTGGTGGCATTAATTGATGGCTGGATTTGATGATGTTAAAGGTCTTTTACAACATCAATGATTCAGTGATTCCATGATGTAGAAAGAGCCCGTGCTCAGTTTAAGGAAAAAAAGAGGTTTCTTTCCTTAGCCATGACAGGGCTTAGTGTAAGAAAGGAGGATTAATCCCAGCTTTTAGTCAGCAGTGGAAATGCACCGCGGCAAAAGGCTGATTAATTCCTGTCAGGGCTGCAGGCTGAGGGTGGGGGGCACAGGGCTCTCCTCAGCCTGCACGGAGCTGTACCAGGGTAGGGCATGGAATTCTGGAGCTGGGATTGGAAAAAGGCAGGAATATGGAAGAGAGGTAAAAACATCCCCAGCCAAACAGCAGCAGTTTACACAGTGGCTGAAAACACTGGAGATATTCCAGAGGTAGAGCAGCCCCTGGAAGCAGCGCGGTGCCACAGGGCTCGGTGCTAATGGGGGAGCTGGGAGCTCTCTCCGTGCCCGTTGTGTGTCTAATCCTGACGGGAGCTGGGAAAGACTTATCCCTCAAACCCATAACTGGATGAAAGGGTTACATTATCCATCCCATTCTTTCCAATTAACTCGATTTGTTTTGGTGGGGTAATTAGAGGAGTTGTGATTTAGCAACAATGCTGGATATGCAGGATTTATTCCAGAACAACAGCATCCCGCTCCGAGCCTCTCCCGCACGCGTTCCGTGGCCAGGGGCACACGCGGTCCCTGCTCGGCTCTCCCGAGCCCCAGCCGCTCTTTTCTCATGCAAATGCTTCCCGTTTTCCCAGGAGAGGGATCCTCTTTGTCAAGGAGTATGTGAACACCGGCGGCTTTGCAGCCTCGCCACGCTACGGCAGGTACGGAGTGCTGGGGACACCCTGTGTCACTGCCAGGTGTCACACCCGTGTGTCACACACGCGGGCAGAGCCCAGCACCGAGATTTGCCACCTCACATATCCCAGCTGGAGCTGATCAGCCCCGGGGGCTTATTGGGAAGGCAGGCTCTGCTCTGTGGGGTCCTGCTGTGGTGGTGACAGCAGGACCTGCGTCCCGCTGCTCCCAGGGGACAGGGAAGCTCCTCCTGAAGTGGCTGGGTCTGTGAGGTGGATGAAAACACCGCAGTGCGAGTTCGGCACGGGGAGGCTTCACCATGCCTCCCAAACAAATGATTGGAATGCGTGAGGAGAACGTGGAGGGTGAGGGCTCTCGCTGGAAAAACTTCATTATATGAGTTTAAAAAAGTTAAATTGCTCCATTTTCAAGCTTAAATCTTCAGTCCTTTGTGTTCTGCTCAAGCGAAGCTGCTCCAGACTGTCCCTAGAGTGACGAGCAGAATTTGGCCCCGTGCACATCATCCTCACAGCGATGTGGCACCAGTTCACACCAGTTTGATGCTCCCCGCGGGAATTCTCCTCCCTCAGCGCTGTGCTGGCATCCCTGGGGGAGCTGATTGCACTCTGTAAATCTCCAGCCTGTCCTAGAGCTCAGCAAAGCTGCTGTCAGCAGCCAAAGATAAGCCAAATATCCAGGAAACTCAGGCAGAGAGGGAACACTCAGCTGGATGAGGGATGAAACCAGGGATGTTCTCCGTGCCTTTTCCTGCATAATAGTTCAGGATTTGGAGTTTTAGCAGTGAAAAGCTGCTATTTGTAGGGGCTAGATGTAAACATGAGGTGAGGCCAGGGGAGTTTTGCCTGGAGAGTCCTCTCTGGGGGTACTTAAAGGTTCCTCTCTGTGTCCTGGGAAAGCATGAGGACCTTCTCCCCCAAGGAACAGGTAGCCAGGATATTCCAAATCACTGGATTATGATTCCATCTGAGATTCTTTTCCCATATATCACTGCCAAGTGCTGATATTTCCCTCCTTCCTTCCACAGTGGCAGCCTTGTGGATTTGAGTGACCTGGAGAGAAGCAGCTACCGCCACCACAGCTACCTGTCCAGTGCTCCCCTGCACAGGTAGGGCAGGGCAGGGCTGCCTCGGAGGGTTCATCAAATTCTCAATCAGAAATGATTTTAAGGGTTTGCTTTTTGAGGACACTGGGGTGTGTCTGGTGGGACATCAGCACAATAAATGGAAATACAGTGCCTGTGGTAGGGGGTGGAACTGGATGAGTTTTAGGATCCCTTCCAAACCATTCCATGATTCCACAATCGTAGGATTTTGAGATCTGTCCTGCCCCACTGCTGTGGTCTCTGCACCCCTGGGATAGCACAGTCCCCCCGCTCTGTCACTCACAGAGTCACGTGTGGGAGCAGGTTGTTCATGAACAGCAGTGCTGAGGGCTGGGATAAACCCCTGGCACCAGTGCTGGACTGGAACCAGAGCCTCACAGAGGAATCCACTGCCCTGCTCTTCCCAGGTCCAGCGAGCCCCTGTGCACTTACTGCAGCCGGGAGATCCGAGACTGCCCCAAGATCATCATAGAGCACCTGAACATCCACTGCCACGAGTACTGCTTCAGGGTAAGCCCCAGGGCTGTGCTGCTGAGAATGGCAGGGCTGGGAGCAGGGATCTTCCTGCAAACTCCATCCCCAGGCTCTCAGAGGGATATACATGGGGTGTGCCAAATCCTTACCTCACACTGGGACAAAAACAGCCAGGGAGTCACAGGTGTCCCCAGAAGGTTTTCAGGTCCTTGAACAAATGCTAGAACAAGAATTCTTTATTATTGGCAGCACCCTCAGAACACCCTCACGTCCTTGCCCCACTGTCCTTGGGGCAGACTTGCTGCTTTGTGGTCTTTGTGCTCTAGTGGAGGTGGCTGAATCCTCAAACCCTGCAGGGTTTCCAAGGAAAGTGTGTGGAGATTGTGGGGAGAGTGGGAGGAAAGAGAGATGGGGAGTGTGGGAGGAAGAGGCCTGCAGGGACATTTGGCCTGACATAGGAAAGTGCAGCCTCAAAGGTTGCATCCTCACCCCTTAATAAAAGGATACAGAGACCTCTGCCCCCTCCCTTCTGCTGCTCCTGCATGGGATTTTGGTCATTGCCCAACCTCCTTGTTTTCCCTTTGGCAGTGTGGAATTTGCCACAAAGCAATGGGAGAGCTCCTGGATAAAATATTCATCCACCGGGACATTGTCCACTGTGACAAGTGCTACGAGAAGCTCTTCTAGGTGGGTTTCCAGGGCCCCTTCCTGAAGCCATTCCCGGGGGACGGCTGGGTGAGAGCTCAGAGCGCACTGGGGAAGGACATTTAACCCTCACATTTCCAGGGTGACCAGGCAGGGATCTTCCTGGGGTGTTGGTGGGAAGCAGTGACCTTGCTGCAGCGTTAGCTGGAAACTCACTTGTGCTGTCCCGGGGGTGTTGGTTGGAGCCACGATCTCAGTGACAAACAGGCTGTGGTGGCTTCCCGGGGGTGACAGGCAGAGGCTGGCCGGAGTGATGACAGAAATGTCCCTCAGAGGTGCAGAGCCCTCACGGAAGGCAGTTAAAGGTTCCTCGCTGTGTCCTGGGCTGACCCCGTGCAGGGACTGCGGGCGGTTCGGAGCTGTGACACTCCCCTGACAGGGACACAGCTCCTCGGCGGCAGGTGCAGCTACTCCTTTACCTAAAGATCCTTTGAGGTGCAAACCTTCGGGAAGAGTAGAGCTGTACATTCCAACAGATGACAGGAGCGGGTTGGACACTGTTTGGTTTTGTCTGACGATCCGGAAGGAGCAGGAGGGGCCATGGCAGCGACCAGAGCTGCTGTGCAGGGGCCGGCAGACCTCGCGTGCTCCCGCTGCCTCCCGGCACGCAGGAGGGGGAGCAGGGAGCGGGGCTGCTGCCTCGCTGCTCCCCGTACCTGCTAATGGGATGTGACTGCTCAGGCGCCCATCCCCGCACGCTCCCGGCTCCACCGACCTCCAACGCCGCATTCCCGGTGGGATCAGCCCGTGCTCAGCCGCTCTTTGTGTGCTTGCAGGGCCCGGCGGAGCTGGGAGCGCAGCCCGTGCCCGGCGGCACGCCCGGGAATACCGCAGCTCCTGACTGGCTGAGATAGCAGAATTCCTGCTCCCGCTTTCCTCGAGTTCTTTTCCCTCTCGCTGCCCTGTAGCCGCGGATGAGTTCAGCACCTGCTGGTTGACGCTGTGACCTGCAGCAGACAAGTGTGATGGGAACGAGACAAGGCAGCCGAAGATAACGTTTTCCAGAGGTGCCGAGCCCCTCAGCCTGGCTTCAGCCGCATGAAGATTCCAAGCGCTCCCGGAGCCGGCAGTCAGGCACAGCTCCTCACGTTTACCCCAGCTAATTGCCAAGAACCTCTCCTGATGGTATTTGCATTTCTTTTCCTTGTGCAGCCAGGCTGTGTGAGCTGGCACACAGGCACTGGGAGCCTTAAACACTAAATTTGGATTCTTGGGAGGGTTTGAATTTAGTCCTTAGCAAAAGCCTATTTCTGCTTTTACCCCCAAATTCAGCCTAGAAATAGCTTCTGCCTGACTTCCATTTGCTTTCCCCAGGATTCCAGGAGCACTGGCAAACTCTATTCTAATTGTGTGTCAGCTTTAATTCCCCTTCCTGCCTCTTCCCCGAGGATGCTGCAGCAGCACTTGTGGCTGCAGCCTGTTTGGGGAGATAACAGTGTCCTTCCCCTGGTGTTTAGCTCTGAGGGCAGGTGTCTCGAGCCAGAGCAGGGGCATCTCAACTCCCTCTCCTGACAAAGAGCTCTGCTCAGCTGAAATCCCGATTTCCCCCCTCACCAGGGCTTTGCCCACATCTCTCATTGCTGTAGATTATTCACAGCCAAAATTCTCACTGACAACATTGAACCTCCAGCAGATGCTGCACTCACTAAAATCCAATTTGTGTCATTTTAGCCCTTAACTCAGGGCTGAGAGGTTGGGAATGCTGAATACCGAAACCTGAAAGTCAGGTGTCCTAAAACAGACTTACTGTTTCCTCATGGGAAGCATTATGGGTATCATAGAACCGTAGAATCCTTAGAATGCTTTGGATCAGGAGTTAAAGTTCATCTATTTTAAAGTTCATGGGCAGGGACACCTTCCACGAGCCCAGGTTGCTCCAAGCTCCGTCCAGCCTGGCCTTGGACACTTCCAGGGATCTGGGGGCAGCCACAGCTTCTCTGGGCAACCAGGGCTTCCCCATCCTCACAGCCAACAATTAATGAAAAACCAAGCTTCTCCTAAAATCTTGTGATTACCTGGGGAAAAAGGAACCCTGATCCCCCACGTGATGTTTTTGCTTGTGTTTGAGAGCAGCTGAGGGAGCTGGGAAAGGGGCTCAGCCTGAAGAAAAGGAGGCTCAGGAGGGACCCTCTGGCTCCACACAGCTCCCTGACAGGAGGGGTTTTTCCCCCCTAAAGACATGTATCACCCAAAAGGAATCTGCAGCTATTATAAAAATGTTATGCTTTATAATTTCTATTGGCCTGAGCTTTGAAGAATTGCTGACCTACTCCCCACGAATAAAGAACAAATTAATTATTCAAAAAGGTGAATCTTCCTGGTATTTGTGGAGAAGGGTGACCTGCACACAGATATTTCCTACGTGATGGATGAGGTCATGCATTTTCTTTCACAAAAAGATCTTATTCCTCTTGGGCTTCTGCTGCTTGTGGGGACAAATCTTGTCCAGGTTATTTTACATGAAATCAAAAAATAAATATATACACAAAGGGTATGAAATGTGCTGGTGGTGACTGAGCAGAGGTGGAGACAAACCCCTCCTGGCACTGCAGCTCCCGCGGTGGCACAGGGAACTCTGCTTTTGGAAATCCCTTCTTCCCCACGGACCAAACCTTCCCAGAGCATCTGAAAATTACCAACAGAGCAATAAAACCAGAGGAACAAAATTAACACTAGCCCAGCTGACACCAGGACAGACCGTGGGCAGCGTCAGGGCTGGACGTGGTGTTCAGGCCAACTGGTACAAAAACGAGATTCTGCTCCTAGCACGTGGCCTTGGTGACTGCCAAACACTCAACGCTTCTTATCAGGAGGGGCCAGAGGCTGTGCGTGGGTCCAACACGCACATTTGGGAGGAAGATGTCAAAGAATGGTGCTAGTTTTATTGTTGCCTGATAAAACTGTCCTGAAGAGACGTTACACTCACCAAAGCTTTGCAAGATCACGACTAAGTTGTAGTGTGTGTGTTTTTCTGGATCACATGCACAGGGAGAGACTCTTTCCCCCCTCATTCGTCACTATCCTACTCAGCCCTCTTCCCCTCATTTGGCCCTCTTCCTCTCTTCCTTCCCCTTTTCCCTCACTTCCTCACCTTTTTCGCTCCTTCCCTTTCCTACCCCTCACTTTCATACCCCCTCACTCACCCCTTTCTGCCATCACTCACCCCTTTCCCTCTCACTCCCTTTTCCCCCCTTTAACCGCCCTTTTGCCCTCATTGATCCCCACTCCCCTCACTCGTCCCTCTTCCTCCTCATTCACCTCCTTCCCACCATCACTCCTGCATTTTCCCCTCATTTATCCCCTTTTTCCTTCTCTCACCCCTTTCCCCCTCACTTACCCCCTTTCTGCCATCACTTAGCCCTTTCCCTCACTCCCTTTTCCCCATTCACCTCCTTCCCCTTTTAAAACCTTTCCCCGCTACTACCCCCTTTTCCCCTCACTGATCTCCNCACCGCCATTCCACCTCACTTCCTTTACCCCCCGCTCACCCCCTTGCCCTCACTCACCCTTTTCCCCCCACTCACCCTTTACCCCTCGCTCACCCCTTTTCCCCTCACTCGCCCTTTTCCCCCCACTCGCCCTTTCCCCCCCGCTCACCC